>JADBJO010021111.1:17500-30142 GCA_016801955.1 Conus betulinus | reverse complement strand
GAGAGAGATGTCAAGGAAAAAAAAAAAGGAGAAAAATAAAATAACGAGTTTAGTGGGGAGGAGTGGAAGGTACGATGAGAAATGGGGGCGGAGGTGGAGGGGGGGGGGGAGGACAGGCAGAATATTAATTAAAGCATCTGTGTCACGTCAAAAATAACATTTTGTCGCTTTCAAGTATAATGTGAATACGCTGTCATTCATATTCGGTGGAGGGGGGGGGGGGGGGGGGGGGGGGGGGTGCAGATGTTCTTCCGAAGGATGCCAACAGCGGAAATCAGCAGAGAGAGAGAGAGTAGAGAGAGAGAGAGAGAGAGAGAGAGAGAGAGAGAGAGAGAGAGAGAGAGAGACAGAGAGATGAAAAAAAGGAGGAAATCAGCCGAATAGAAGAAAATCAACGTGCAAGACAAATAGGTACACACACACACACACACACACACACACACACACGAATCGGCACTATCATGGGGTCTGCACCTCTCGGGTCTGGGTGACTTGGAGATATATTAATAATCAGTAAAGGAAATGAACAGTACAGCGATCTATACTGTCTACAAATCCCAATCGGACTATGAACATGGACCAAATGGAATACCCATGTGTCTGTGGAAAGCGTTTCGCTACCACCCGTGGCATGAAGATCCACAGAACAAAGATGGGATGTGTGAAACCTCATCTGAATGAGCAGCAGCGCACTGCATCAGCAGATAAGACGTCGGAAGACCAAGGCCAGGATTTAAACCACAGTGCCAAGGACATCCACGCTGTTGGTTCGGATGGAGGAAATTGCACAGCCCCTCGATGCCAGGCGCCTGAAACTCAGCCTACCACGAACAAATGAAACTGAAGATAGGGAGAAACTAGATGCAAAAATCATCCAAAGACTCGATGTACTGATAGGGAAAAGCACCCTGGAACACAAAGTAGCTACATATGGGGATATATTGTGCATGCCGCATGTAGAGACGCCTATGGAGCAACACTACCCAAAGAGAAAACACCTCCAAAGAAATCCAGACGCCAAGAAGAGAAGAGATGGACAAGATCAGGGTCAAAAAAAAAAAAAAAAAAAAACTCAAGAAGCAAATGAGACCGCACTGTTAGTTGAAAAACAAGGCGAGGAAAATTTCTGGAAAGGCTTGAAAGCAAAACACAGCGCCCTCAGCAAAGCGGTATCTGCGAGGAAGAGGAAGAGCAAAAAGAAGAGGGCCCAAGAGCGCTTCTTCAGAGACCCCTTCCAGTTTGTCAGAACACTGTTTGAGCAGCCGAAATCTGGGACCCTAAGTGTGGAAAAAGGAGTTCATGAGCAGCATCTGAGGAAAACATACTCTTAACTCACGGAGCAAAGCAGCTCTTGACATTCAAGGTCTGGCGTGGCCAACCAACCCTGAGGAACAGTTCAATGACAAGCCACCCACGTTGGCGGAAATCAAGAAGGTGGTCGACAAAGCCAGAGCCAAATCATCACCAGAGCCAAACGGAATACCTTACCAGCTGTACAAGAAATGCCCAAAAGGTGCTGCAGTGGCTCCAAAGATTGGGCAGATGGCACCAATTCAGAATGATGTCAGAATTATTATATCTTGTGCATTGAGAAAAAGAGATGAAAAACATTTTCTTGATACGTGCACATATGTATGTATTAATGTTAGTGTGTATGTATGTATACGTATATTGAAATAAAATTGCTACAGCTATTTTGTAATTGATTTCAAGGGAGACAAAAAATTCTTGGGCTTGAATTGTTCCCCTTAGTTAAATCTTACCCCACTGTTGGGCTACTGTCAGACATGTGGCGAATATTAAAATCAGATAGATATGCGACGTTGGGGGGATTTCACCTGTGTGTGTGTGTGTGTGTGTGTGTGTGTGTGTGTGTGTGTGTGTGTTTGCGTGTGTGTGCTCGCGCGCGCGCGCGTAATGACAAGTGTCAGCTAATATTTTGCTATTGTTTCCATGTGTTGTAAAGGATTTTTTTTTTTTCAAAATTCATCTACCCCCCCACTCTGACATCAGTTTTGTGCAGTTTTTAACCACTGACAATAATAAGCTTACACTTTCGGTTTCTGGGAACTCCCTCCTTTTGACAGTTCAAATTCACAGTTATTGTATTGTGGCCTGACAAGCGCCTTCATGTCATTCAGCTTCAGTGGCTTTTAGGATGTATCAGCCAAAAGACAAATCCCCTGCACGAAAGTGCCGCTTCAGAGGTGTCACTGCGCTGTTGAAATGCTCCTGGCTTGTTCAATACCCAGGCCAATGAGCGCCCGCTGTGGTTGAAGTTGGACTCAACGGGACTGTCCCACTGTAGCCCTAGCGGGCGGTCACTTCTTTGAACAGCCTAGAACTAAGGTGGGTAAAGCGAATTTGGCGGGAAACCCCCCTGTATCAATTCAAAATGGCGCCGGGAAGATTGTGTTACGAAGATTCAGATCTGAAAAAGAAATCGGGAAGACCAACAAGATACGTACGTTTCTCAAGTGGTAAGTATACCATTTCTACTGAGGAAAATACATTTTCTCCCTTGTCTCATCAAAAAGGCGCTGTTTCTGGCTGGCTTTATCTCGTCGGTTTGCAAGACTAGTTTGAGCTGTGAAAGTGCTTCTGATAGTATTTTTAGAAATGTGTTGGGCTGCTGTAAGTGTGAAAAGACCAGAAGATGCATCTTCTGAGATTCAGACATGATTTTTTTCCCCTGCTTTTCAGGGGATTTCCTCAGTTGTTGGATTTTTATTTACTTATTGCTCATTTATCTGTTTATATAATTTTTTTTACTTTTTTATTTATTCATTTCATTTTTTCTTTGGGGAGAGGGTGGCGTCAACTGGAAATGAAAACGGTCTGCCAGAAGACGAGAGAGGGGAGATGAAGAAGAAACCGAATACAGCATGGTACAGTACGTCAAACCTCGACCCTCCCTCTTCTTCCTTCGCTCCCTCTAACCACTTAACTCCTCCTCCCACCCTGTCCGATACACCGCCTCCCTCCACTGACGCATGCTGAACCTGTTGAAGACTTGGGGGGGCTGGTTTAGCGGGCACGCGCTCGTCTGTCTGACTGACAAAGGCCGATCACTGCGTGCCGCTTGTGCTCCACTCTCATGTCACCCTTTCCCTCTCTCTCTCCCTTCCCTTCTGCACATGCCAACACACAGGGAATTTCTGCTGCCAGTCGCTGACACGTATTCATCACCCCCACCGCCGCCGTCAGTGACACCACTGTCACTGTCACCAGAGTTGGTGATATCCCTGGAAGCAAGATCGCTATGTGTGTGTGTGTGTGTGTGTGTGTGTGTGTGTGTGTGTGTGTGTTTTAACTTTCAACTGCAAACAAAGACTTCATAAAATAACAGACGGTTTCTTGATTACACAAAAGTAAAAGTAGCCTACACGCGTTGGATTTGCCATACCACTAAACGTTAATGTATTACAGAATTAAGAAAAGCAAAACTTTCGTTCCATCTTAATTTGGCTGAATTGTTTACTAAGTCGATCAATGAAGGAATGGATGCCGTGTAGGGTACACAAGGGAAGAGAATCTTTACGATGAATTGGGTAATCGGGTGAGGCCAGGAGGGTGGCATGATAGGTAAGCGGTGAAGACTACACACACACACACACACACACACACAGAGAGAGAGAGAGAGAGAGAGGGGTGCGCCGGCGTGCACTCGGCCATACACACATGTGCGCTCGGTCACACATGCATGCATACGCTCATAGTACATCACACACGGCGGCTACCTCTCGCTGGGCACTGGCAGGGCAGACAAACCACTGGCAGTTTTCGGAAAATCTCGCACTGCAAGGTAGTTCGCGCCAAAAGATTATCATTATTATTATTACTGTTATTATTATCATACTTACTAGCGCCTATCCTCGGCTAGAAACAAGTTCTAAGCGCTTACAACCCCCACCCGTTTACACAATGGGCTGCCTACCTGGGGTGGTGCCGACTGAAGAGCTGCCAGCTGGCGCTTCATTCAGTCGTTTCCCGTGTCATCCAGTCTATACCGTTCACGCAAGTTTCCTTACTTTCTTCATGCTTTCCATTTCTCACGCAGGGTGCATGCTATGTGTAACGTGTCATCCATACCAACGGCCAAACTGGTCTTCTGTACCAAAAGTTGGTGATGGATTTTACATGTGTGCTAATTGTTATGGTGCGTTCACACACGAAAACTCGGTTTACAGTCTCATTCGAAGGACTGTGTGGGAAATGCAGTCAGAACCAATGTTAACTCTGAGGGAAAAATCCCCCGGTACCGAAACGGCCCAGCGGAGATTCGAACCCGCAACCCCAGTATCACCAAGATTGCGAGTCTGGTGCTCTACCACCGAGCTGTTCCGACCCCCTTCTATAATTCCTATTTTTACCGTTTGCTCTTTTTTGAAATGTAAAGCGCTGTTGAACATTTATGGAATATGCGCTATTGAAATAAACATTATTATTATCATTAACTCATGTGTGTGTGTGTGTGTGTGTGTGTGTGTGTGTGTGTGTGTGTGTGTGTGTGTTTTCCTCATTCTCTCTTGCTTTCTACCAAATCATGATGCGCATGATTTTGGCGGTGTCGGCGGCGCACCTGGCCTGTTATGTCCGAGAGTTGGGGAGATGGTGGCCGATCACGGGCCTCTTAAATGTCTGACTTGTGCTGCGGTCAGCTGGTCAGCAACTCCGACCACGTTGTCCTGTAGTGTTTGCTGCATGTCTCTGTTGGTAATCATCGGCTTTTTGTCACTCCACCTGTCACACTTTCCTGTCATGGGTCTGGGGTGATCTGGGGAATGTCTCATCCGACGGGAGCGTGCAATGTCATCAGTCCAATTTAGTGTTTATATTCCTCAAGAATGTTTGACACGTCTGTTCTTGCACATATATCGCACATTTCTCCCGTCACTTCCGGGGCATCCCCCAAAGTGTAGATGATCGTGTTATAAAAGTCTGATGTTGCTGTTGTTGACGATAGTTACAGATGAAGTCAGTGTAGGTAATTTGTTGATGGCAATTGTGGTGGTGATGGTGGAGATGATGATTGTGACCAAGCACATTTTGGGTTGTTCAGTGCTTGGCATCAGACTGTACACATAATTGTTTAGAAATGTTAAACTACTTCTGACCGTACACATAAAACTATGGGAACAAAATGGTTTTTAGTTATGGGTAACATGTTCTTTTGACCACACATGTACAATTGTAGTGCAATGTTCTTACCGTACACATGAAATGTTTGTAACAAGACTTCTGTAACAGAGCACATAAATTGTAGTGATATGCAATACTTTCTGACTTAACAACAAAGGTGTAGTGACATAGACGAACTGGAAATAATGGAAAGTTTCATACTCTTGAGAGAAGGTAAACACATAATTATGGACATGAGCATGTCGGTAAATGAAAGTGTGATAAGGCGTTATTGTGTTGTTCTCAGCCCAACCGATCACTGTGTAGATGTGGTGGAGGGTGGGGGGTGGGTGGATAATGGGGAACGAGGTCTGGTACCATGTCAAGCAATTTCATCCATGCCTTTAAAACAATTTTCACGCTAAATGTAGACCAAAGCTGGATGTATTTCCCACAAAGTCTTGGTTCAAATAGAAAAAAGGTTATCATGTCTGAGACTGGGAAAAAATCGCCTATAGCGGAACATCTCAGAACAAGGCCTTCGCAGAGTCTGTCATGAAGTGTTTCATACAAATGTCTACTCTGTAAGAATGTTTCATAATGAGTTTCCTTCCCCATACAACTTCTCCAAAAGCCGAATCTCTTAAGGGAAGCCATCTCCGACTGTGTGACGAAACAAGAACACGATTTTTATGAACATACTCGACCAATTCGTACTATCTTTAATAAATGAATAGTTGTGATAAGTAAATGAGTAGTTTAAATAATAAATAAATGAAAAGTTTAATCAATAAAGAAGTTTGGCAAGCAGTTCTTCCGTCTTCGAGGACAATGATTTGTCAAAGATTCAGTTTTTTTCTTAAAGTGTGGAGATTAGAGCTGGAATGGGGATGTTGGAAGAAATGAGACATGAAGGAAAAAGGCGTTTAAGAGTGCAGGATAATTTAAAATAGGCACATGTGGAGACCATTAACATCTGCCTTCAAAAGACAGAACATGTTTAACACACACACAAAGACTATGCGGTATGCTCCGCTCGGCAACTGTCGCCCCTTAACACAGAAAAGCATCTCGGTGTTCACCCGGCAATTGTCACCCCTCACAACAGTATAGTGCCTGATATTGAATGTTCCGTGTTCTGGGTATTCCATTATTGAACTTTAGGACAGTAAAGAACTCGAGAATCCAGAGTTGTTGCCCCCTTGGATTAGTTCAGTGCTGTAGATCGAGAATCCAGTGTTATAAAGCTCTATTCTAGCTACTAAAGACAGCTTAATGTCTAGGAACTTGGCTGTCACACCTTTCTTTTCTTCTTTTTTTGTTGTTGTTGTTGTTGTTGTATTGTTGTTGTTTCTTTGCTTCTTCATTTCTTCGTTCCTAAAAACTAAATGATGTTAACCATTGTTAGATTTGTGCTCATCTGTTTCATTCCACTATCAGAGTAGTAGCCACATTCCGTCTTCGGGGCGTATTGCCGCCCATTAGACAGTACAGGCCGAGAGTCCTGTTTCGCTTTGTTTTCTTTCGGTTTTGGATCAGTCCATGCCCTCCCCCTATTACAGCATTTGCTGAGAACAAGAGAATTCAGTAGGCGTCCTACTCGATTCTCTCACCTGAAAAAACCATACTGTTGTAGATTGATAGATCTAGTCCAGTGTTCAAAGTGCTCAGTTGTCTTCTTTTTACGACAGCATAGTACGGGAAATCGCATCAGGACAACTACTCAATATCTATTGTACAAATGTGCGTATTGTGCGTTATGCGTGCGCATACGAGTGCGCACGCACACACACACACACACACACACACACACACACACACACACACACACATATTATATATATATATATATATATATATATATATATATCATATCAATACTACTAAAAAAACGCCTAATAAAATTCTGAAAGTGCTCAACCCCTTGGGAGCAACATCTGTTAAAAATAGGATGTTAAAAGGAAGTTTTAAAATTAACAGATCTGTTTCGAGCGCTGGCTCTCCTCAGGATGGTTTTGGGTCGCCTACTGCCGGTGTTATATGGTCTAATGTCACTGTTTGCACGTGCGGATTGGCTGCACGTGTTGTTCGGTTTTTTTTTCGGGTTGTTTACAGTTCAGGGTGCGTTTGCTGACAACGATTTCCATTTGTGCCTGCAGTTGTTTACTATTTCTACTTTAGTATTTAGGGTTGCTAAGTATGGTTTGCATAGTATTAACCATTTTTCTGTTGAACATAGGTTGCATCGATCGATCGGTTAAATGCAGAAGTGTCAGATTTAAACAAAGTTTTATTCCCCTGTCCATTGATTTCATGAACCGAGAAGTGTTATGAATGTATGTATGTCATATGTGAGAAAATGGGTAATGTGGCTAAATTATTGTTTTTTTGCTGTGAATGTGTGTGACCACAAATTAATTTCTCAATTGAGATAATAAGTTTACTTGACTTGACTTGACTTGACTTTGATTTTTTGAAATGTTGTTGTATGGTGATGCCCTTTTTATGATTTTCCAGGATATGTTAGTTTTTTTTTTTTTGTCTTTAAGTCTCCAGATATATTTGCTCAGTTCTGTTTGGTTTTTGTATTTTTTTCTTGTTGAATGACTGTGGTTTGCATATCTGGTTTTGAAGTGATTTTCAGTGATCCCTATGTATGTTTCTTTTTTTTCATTTTCTGATGTCACAGTGGCTTGGTATACAATGTTGTTATAGAGGCATTTGTTGCTTAAGGGACACTGTTCTTTTTGTAGTACACATTGCAGGATTTCCTTTCTTCACCCTTCTTTGCTGTGTTGCTTTTCATTTTGTTGGGATGAATCAATTATATTTTTAAGGTTAGGCATGCATGAATATGATAGTTTGATGGTGTTCTTGTTGAATATTTTGGACAATTTGTGTTCTTTTGGGAAGGATGCTGTCAAAATTTTGAAAAATTCTTTCCCTACGTTTGTTTTTACTCGTCCATCATATGGAGGGTTGTACCATGTGATTTTCTTTTCCTGCTTTTTTTTTTTTTTTTTCATGTTGTTATCTGGGTTGTATTGTAGTTTGTAGCTGTAACCACTTTTTTTGCAATGCCTCTTGGTATTCTGCTGCTGCGTTGTTGAATACTCTTTCATTATGTGACAGATTAGATAATCTCTTGTTTTTTATGCCATTGGGTATGGTTTTTAGTAGTATAGATGGTGGGTGGTTGCTATTGATGTTTACATAAATGGGTGTGTCATTAGGTTTCTTGTATGGTTTATATATGTAGTTGTTGAGGTCAAGTGTTATGTCTAAGTAGTTCACTACCTTTTTTTTTTGCTTCGATGGTGATTTTTAAGTTATGGTTTTGGAAAATTTTGCATAGTTCTTTTTTCTTGTTTTCGATGGTTCTTGGATTGTTGTTTAGCGCGGCGAGGCCGTCGTCTCTGTATAGTCCAACTTGCTTTCCGAGTTGTTTTGGATGTTGGATAGCATAAACAGTCCGACCAGTTCGCATGTTTCGGCACCGTCATACGATCCCATGGTCACATCAAATGTTGAGTTTTTATTCGTTTTCTTGATCCATGTTTCATTTCTGCTGTAGAGTAAAGTTTTTTTGGTGTGAAGAATGATTTCCATTTCTGACCCTGTTATGTCTGTATGTTTATTAGCAAAATTTCAGAGCTTTAGTGAGTAGCTCTTCATCTATGGATGGGTAGAAAGTCTACTATGTCGAATACCAATAGGTACAATCAGCTCCTAAACACCCACACAGGGCAGAACAGTTCCTTGTCATGAATGAGCTCATCATTCCCCAGGAAAAAGGATTCCGATAGTTCTTTGACTGGATCAAGTCGCACGCTCGTACCATTGCCGACGAAGGCGTAGTACACACACACAACCAGGGTCAGACACAGACAGTGTGGCGCCCGCTTAACTGTCATAATGTATTGTAATGGTTAGCCAAGCTCTTCGGGTCTTATGAAACCATGCTGGAGTCTGAAGACAATGATATCTCTTTTTTCCCCAGGAAAATTACTATCATTCATGAAGAAAATAACGAAAAGCGAGGAAACAGGTGCTATGCTGAACTCACAATATTTTCCTTTGGATCACATCTGTTTCCCTCAGGATCACATTCGTTGTCCCTATTTTCCTTAGGATAATCATTGTTTTCTCTGTTTTTACTAGGGATCACACAGTCATTTTCTGTATTTCACTTTGACTTATAATGGTTTTCCCTGTTTTTACCAGGGATCACAGTTGTTTTCTGTATTTCACTTTGACTTATAATGGTTTTCCCTGTTTTACTAGGGATCACAGATATTCTCTGTATTTCTTTTTTTTCTTTCTTTTTTCTTTTTTTTTTTTGCTACTTTGTCAGCCCGTTCGTTTTGAAGAAAATCCAAGATGTGAAGGAACCCAGCAGAAGGAAACGTTGGTCCCTTTTAAAGTTAAGATATGAATTAATTGACTGATTTCTAAGATAATTTTGGTCTTTTTCTTGTAATCTGATGATCTTAAAGCATAGAGTACCGATTGAGAATCTACACAAAATAAGATTTGAAAGAGGTGTGTGTGTGTGTGTGTGTGTGTGTGTGTGTGTGTGTGTGTGTGTGTGCGCGCGCGCGCGGCACACTTGTGTGTGTGTGTGTGTGTGTGTGTGTGTGTGTGTGTGTGTGTGTGTGTGGTTATACTGTAACCAATGTACTTCAAAAACATAACAATACGCTCCATTAATCACAATGAAAATGAACCCATAGAATATGTGACCATAGTCCTGTCTGAGACCGTGCATGGCATTCAAGAACTGTCATCTGAAAAAAATATATGTAATTTTTTCTGCAAATTATCAATGTTGTTCATAAGTAAATACAGATACGGTTGTTACAGATTGTATTGAAGGCGTTTTCATAAATGCTACTAGTTCGTTTAATATTGCAAAATGTTTACTTCATAGTCCTGTAGGACATTTGTTATAGACTAGGACATTTTGTTATAGACTAGTTGATTGTAATTGTTGTTAATGCAATATTGCAAAATGTTTACTTCATAGTCCTGTAGGACATTTGTTATAGACTAGGACATTTGTTATAGACTAGTTGATTGTAATTGTTGTTAATGCTCATTTTTCTGACTTTCCCCCCCTCCCCCTTATCAAAGAGACATAAACACATACACACACAATACGGTCCCCCTACCGTCCTCCTCCCGATCCCTTCCCCCCCCCCCCCCCCCCCCCACCCCGTCTAATATCACCATGTGGATAGACGTCAAATTGAAAACAACAACAACAACAACTTGCCCCCCTTCCCCCACCCCCACCCCCCTTTTTTTCTTTTTTTTTTTTTCTCCCTTGTTGATGACATCACATATTATGATGTCATGCCAAAACTTGCATAATATATGTATGACGTCAATTCTTTGCTCTGACCAGTTGCCAAAGATGGATCACGTAGTTGTATTTTTTTTTTTTTCTTGAAAAAGGCCACGTGGCCGAAAATTAGAAGAGTGGCATTGTGATTTTCTACTATATTGTTTTTGTATGAGTTGCCATTTTTGAAAAACAAACATGCACTTCATGTCGCAGGAAATCGTCAGTGCATGGGGAAGAAATAAAAATGATAATGAATTGCCACGTTAACTTCCAAGGTGACACCACACACACACACACACACACACACACACACACGCGCGCGCGCGCGCGCGCGCGCGCGCGCGCGCACACACACACACACACACACACACACACACTCAACGCACACACAGTTCCTGAAGTGGATTTGTCAAATTTTGAAATGTATTTCTATACCTGTCATGGTTATGCAGGAGGAATGGAAGTATACATGTGCCGTTCTAACGCAACTTTGCGACTTGTTGATTTCTCTCTTTTTTTTGTTTGTTTGTTTGTTTGCTATCCCAACCTCTGTACTACCTCAGAGGCAGTGCACCCACGCCGCTCATTCCGACGCCCCGTTCACAGCCACAGCCCGGTTGGCCCCGCCGCAGCCCCGGCACCAGCAATCCACAGGGAGTAGTCAACGTCAAAAGGCAACCCACCGGAGGAGACACTGCACTGCTGCCAAGTCACTTCGGTGGTGTTGAGTGGCGCCTGTTCTGATCCAACATACGCAGGACACCACCTACTAAGCCCTCTACTGACGACAATAATTGCTTAGTCGCGGAGCCGGCGTGACTGAGCTCTCCCTTCCGGAGGACACAACCACGTCCGTCCAACGACAGCCCCAATGGACTCGCCGATACCGGTGACCCCGCCGGAACCAAACCAAGGCCACAAAGGTGGAGAGGACATCGAAATTGAGGTCACCTTGAGAGCAGGGCATGAAGGGCCACAGAACTTGAGAGATTTTTTTTATGCTGATCGATGAGAATGATTAAGATTAAGATGATGCTACTACGGATTTCCATTTGGTCTGAGACTACATGACAGGGCTGTACTCTACGCTTACTTTCATAACAACATATCCCGGCGTCAACCAGGCCTGAGAGATACAGCAGGCACCTGCAGTGTTGGTGATGAAATTTGAACAACACTCTGAGAAACGCATCCATTAAGTGGATGAAAGTGGACTGTGTGGTCCCAGTCTTCCCAATTGAGTCCGCAGCAAACTCAACGCTGGGTAGGAGCCGGTCGTGGCAGAAAAACCCACATGACTCGGACGGGATTGGAACCCACGACCTCCCAGCCAGGAGTCCGCAACGCTAACAACCACTTCGCCACGGCGGCTGGTGACTTGCTGATTTGTATTTTTAAGAATGACTCGGCTATGTATGGAAGAAATCCCACAGCCCTGAGTGGAATGTTGGGCTTTCCCCCCCCCCAGCAGACCTAAAATCTGTTGTGAGGAAGACATTACGGGATTTATTGTGCCCGCAGGAATCAAGCCGTTCCATTGTCATTTGTGCGAGTAGTCATTCACCCTCAGAATCGTCATATGACATAGTATGGAAACCGGCATATTCATACTAATTCGCGATTATTATGGACATTTTTGTGGGAAAAAGGGAGTCCACCTGAAGGTAAATTCCTTGTTTATTTTTTTTACAGGTGTTTGTGAATGTAAAGGTATGTTGATGGTAGTTTTTTTTTTTTTTTTTTTACCGTTGGTTTGGTTATGTGTGTTTTATCTAGAGTGAGGACAGATGGAGTACTATCTTCGTGACACAACTTTTGTAAAGGGAAGTTGGAAGCTCCATGTCCTTAATTTGTAATTGTTATCTGGAAAATGTGATATACCAACTTTTCACTGTCTATTATTGAAGTAACACAATAACTAGGTGTCTGTATTCAGACATGGTAAATTCATGCTGTTACTAGCGATCGTTTGCAGAATGGACCACGTATTCGTCTCACTATGACAATACAACATTCTGATCGTTTGTTGCTCTCAGATCTTATTCTTTCACTTACTTTTACTTTGTTTTATTTTACTTTTTTGTTTCTCTCTCAGATCTTTTTCTTTCGGTTACTTTTACTTTGCTTCATCGTTTGTTGCTCTCAGATCTTTTTTTTTCGGTTTACTTTTACTT
>JADBJO010021111.1:10000-12500 GCA_016801955.1 Conus betulinus | reverse complement strand
GGCTGGGGGTATTCCTCAGGGAGTATCTGTTGTGAGGAAGACATAATGGAAGACGCAACACATTGTTCGTAGTAGCGTTGTTCTTATAGATAAACAGATGAATGAATGGAGGTGTATGCTGTTCTTTGTGCAGGGATCGAGTTTGTTTCAATACGATCACCTCGGGTGATACACCCGTATACACTCGCTGAAATGCCACTTCATCGTTGACTGCCGCTATTATGGCAGTTTGTTTCGACACACGGTCACCACAAGGTAAATCTTTTGTGTTGTTTGTGCCGTCTGTGTGTGTGTGTGTTTTTATTCCTCCCCTCCCTTCTCTCTCTCTCTCTCTCTCTCTCTCTCTCTCTCTCTCTCTCTCTCTCTCTCTAAATTGTTGTCATCATAAGACACAGACATACTATGTTTTCTTTTCATGGTCTCCCAAAAGAATAGCTTGTTATCATCCCACCCCACCCCTCCCCGATGACCGGGGAAAGGTGCTGGTAATCTTGACTGGATCAGGTCACATGCTTGTGCTATTGCCGACGAAGGCGTAGTACACACCCAACTGGGGAACAGACACAGACAGTGTGGCGCCCGCTTTACTGCCATGATGTGACGTCCTTCGGCTCCTTGGCTGCAGTTCAATGACAGTGGTTTCCATTGCGAGAGGTGTGTGTTGTTAGAGTGTCTTCTATTGCACGGTAGTATGGTGAGAGAGAGAGAGAGAGAGAGAGAGAGAGAGAGAGAGAGAGAGAGAGAGAGATTCAAGAAGTTTTATTCAGATAAATGCCAAGGCCTTTTACTGAAGGGGGGGGGGGGGGTGTTACAAATGACTAAACGAGGGAAAAGAAATGCAGAGAGGGACAGACAGAGAGGAATTTCATGTTATTTTAGACTGACGCTGAAGAATAATGAAAGAAAGGTAGATAACTCTTTCGCAAATGAGCATTCTCCCAGTAAGTGGTAAACCTTTCTTCGTCTGAAGTAAACGTAGTTCACGGAATTTACTTTTAGAAAAAATCCAGTTACGAAAAATGGGTGATACCATCTTCTTGAGAAAAATGAATTAAGCCCTTGCACTGAAGAATACAAGACAACAACACACAAGGAAACGAACGAGTAGTCTCAGGATGAAAGATTAGTTGCTGTCGCAAAATCAGAATGCTCTGGAGTAGAATTACATCTGTTTAGATATTTCGGGAAAACGTGGAACAAAACGTCAATATTAGTTCTTGACACAACGTCAATACTATTGACTGACTTAATGATAGAGGATGAGTCGATCACAGACACACAGAAAATTCAGATGACTGGATTCCATTGACAGCAAGCTGGTCATTTTATTTGTTAAATTCCCCTCCTTTTTATCTTCACCCTAACGCTAATTTATCTCCCCTCCTTCATTGTCACACCTCCTCCACCGACCCACTATTTACCTGCCAAACCCTGTATCTCAGCTTGGGACTGTTTCTGAAGGGGAGCTGCAGGCGTCAGGAGATGATTTGGCCACTCTGCTGACTGAAGGGTGTCGTGGGTTTGGATAGTGTGATTACGTCCCTTTACGAACAGAGTCTAGTACCTGCTCTGCTGACTGAAGGGTGTCGTAGGTTTCGATAGTGTGATTACGTCCCTTTACCAATAGAGCCCAGTACCTGCTCTGCTGACTGAAGGGTGTCGTGGGTTTTTTGGATAGTGTGATTACGTCCCTTTACGAACAGAGTCTAGTACCTGCTCTGCTGACTGAAGGGTGTCGTAGGTTTCGATAGTGTGATTACGTCCCTTTACCAATAGAGCCCAGTACCTGCTCTGCTGACTGAAGGGTGTCGTAGGTTTTCGATAGTGTGATTACGTCCCTTTACCAATAGAGCCCAGTACCGGTTCTGCTGACTGAAGGGTGTGGGGGTTTGGATAGTGATTACGTCCCTTTACCAATAGAGCCCAGTACCTGCTCTGCTGACTGAAGGGTGTCGTAGGTTTCGATAGTGTGATTACGTCCCTTTACCTGTCCACCTCCAGACAGCAAACCACTACACGGCGGAAATGGTGTTGAGCCGCACTGATGATTGGCCCTCAATAGACGACCCCATGGGTCTGATCAAAGTCTGTGTGAAATAAGGTATATGCATGCACATGATCAAATGATTGACGTCCACATCTTCCCCTCTCTCTGCTCCCTCCCCTCCTCTCCTCTCTCTCTCTCCCCCTCAGTGTGTGTGTGTGTGTGTGTGTGTGTGTGTGTGTGTGTGTGTGTGTGTGTGTTTTCATCTGGAATGTCATTGTGAACGTGTGATTGTTTTCTCTTTCTGATCTGTCATTTTTTCACATTAAATTTTTCTCGTCTTTTATTTTCCTTTCTGATTTTTTAAACCTTCTAATGTACATGTTAAAAACAGCAAAAGAACACTTTTAAATAGGGAGAAAAAAGTGGGGGGGGGGGGGGATGATGGGAAGGGAATGGGGATAGGAGGTGGGTGGGGGTGAACGAGAGGGGGCAGACAGTGACAGCGGCGTCAGA
>JADBJO010021111.1:0-5000 GCA_016801955.1 Conus betulinus | reverse complement strand
CTGCAAACCTGGTACCGCTGCTATCGTGGACACGCGGGGAGCTGGCCGTTCAAACACCTTGTCAATAGACTGTCCGTCAACGACAACCAGTCCCTAACCACGCCCTGTGTCCGTTTCTTTCGACGACCAGTCTAGTTTCGACTTCTGTGTGAAGCAAGACACACGCTCATTTCCGCCTCGACTGAGAAGCTAAGAAGACGACGAACGAGAGCGTACGGAACATCTTCAGGTAAGTGTAGATTTATGGAAATACAGAATTTCGATAGTTGGTTTTGGATATTAAACTTGTTGATTCTGTTTTTGAAAATAGGACTTGTAATCAGATGCTGTCTTTTTTCTTTTTCTTTCCAGTTATATCGACTGTTCTATATAGCCTAACTAGCTGTTGAAGTTGAGAATTTGTTGGGCCTACAAGGCAGTTTAATGCAATCAGAATTGTTTGCCGTTATTTGGTATTTTGTAAAAAAGCTCGTGCACATTTTTAATGTTGTTTTTACTTTACTAGAGTCTACCTCCAGTTTCATTTCATATTAATGAAATTTGTCTTTGCTCGAGTAGATACGACAGACGAAAAATCAAAAGGCGGAGTCTTCCAGGGAAATAACTTTCGGCGCCGAGGATGTGAAGCTAGGTCAAACGAACGCTGGAAGTTTCTGAGTTGAAATTTGGCGATTAATTTTTCTGTTTGATGTTTAATTAAACTGATTCAGTAGTGCTTTTGTGAATAGTGCACAGATTTTAGTAATGTTGCAACATTTTACACTGCTGTCGACACGTGGTTTTATTTTTCATGCTCATGTTGAAAACAAAGAGGCCTAGCGCGTTATCTCTACGTTGTTGGGTGACTAGCTACATTATGCGATAGACAGGACCCATTTACGGGTTTCTAACGTTTGCATCTTTCTGATTTGATTTAACTTAACTACGACGACCAAGATCTCTACCGTGTGGTGGGCACATTTAAACAGAGTATCAACAACATGTAACACCGTCAACCTACCACCATTGCCATCACCGATACTCATGCGTCGACTGCTCTGTCAATTCAAAACGAGGCTGTGCCTTAATTAGCCTGAAGACTACCGGCACGTGTTCCAATATAGACCCAGATTCTTTTTTTTCCATGAGTCAATCGGGCAGCGCGTTTGGATGAAAAAAAATATCAGATATATCGATTGACTGTGTGTGCGGCAGTGGCTCATCGAACAAGAGATATGAGTCTAAATCAGCATTTGTTTATGAACTGCGAGAGTTGGCCTCTTGGTATTACACAGAGTATGTGCGACACGAGAGGAAGACAATTGTGAAAGTCTAATCAAAGGATTGATATTCCTGAGTGCCGTTCGTGATTTTTGTTTTTAAACTTTGAATCTTTTAAAGTAATAAATGGTTCAACTCAAATCTTAGAAACACGAATGGGAAAGATGATGTACATTTTCCACTGTAAGCGAGTCTGACAGTTCGTGTGCAGACAACAGGGGACGCATCAGACCTACAGTGTTTCAATGTTGACCGAGTTGAAGCGTGGCTTAGTGCCGGTGAAAGCGAGTTTGGCACACACACAAATTTGAGTTCCTGGTTTGAAAGTAGTAGCACAGACGTTAAAATTTGAGCTCATCAGGAGTTGTGTTGTCAGAAGCAGACATTTAAAGAAATTGTGGAAAGGAAGTCTTCGTAATGTTTCTTTTCTTTTTCATTATTTGTTTTACGCGTTTGGTTAGTGTCACTGGGTTGAATGTGCAAAGCATGGCAATTCTGCTTTCTGTCGTTTAAGGCCTTTTCACATAGCATGCTGTTGGAAGTTCGTGTGTGTTGTAAACTCTTCTTTAATTCTTATAGCTAATATAGAAAATAGATAAACTTAATGCAAGGCTTGGTCCAGCTTTAGTTTTGTTTAGCGAATGATATAATTCAGTATTACTACGGTCTGTATAAATCTTTTTTTGCTAACGTCTCCATTATCAAAATGTCTCCATTGATCAGTATAAGAAAAATGTGCGAAAATAGCGCAATAATCGCGCAAGAACCTAAGCTGAAAGGATATCGGTCGCAACGCCTCTTTTTTCTGTCAACTGATGACTAGAAGAACATAGCTTGTATGTTTCTGATTACTACAATGAATGATAGGCTGAACGATCAACGAAGAAGTGCGCAAATATTGATTCTTTTTTCTTTGCATGAGTAATGGATCACCAAACACGAAAGACCATCGATAGATTTACCATTGTATTGGTTGTCAGATCGCGCTTGACAGGAATATTTGATTTGATCAGATGACTGACATTCGTCATCCCAGAATGGTCTTACATCTTAATATACACACAGTATTTTTTTTAACAGGAATGATGACTAGAAGGCTGAATTAATGAGACGGTTCTCAGCCGACACACATGTGATCGTGTTACGGCAGTAAGCGTATTTTACAAAACTGTCGGCTGATTTTATATGTGGGAGTAACACAATGAACGGGCGCAAGGTAAAAAATTGAATGTTGAATAGAAACCACGCGCGCGTGCGCGAACAACACACGCACACACCCACCCACTGTCATGCTTCCCGAAGTCGTGCCACACACGCACCTATCACCTCCAAAGCAAACTCCGCAAACGCGCGCAGTCACTCCTTTCACCCAAGGCGAGCCAAATAAATACACAATACCGAAAACTTGTTTTTTTCCTCCTCCTACGGGAGAACAAATATAATCAGTACATACAATTCTCAAATTAACTTATCCACACCTCCTCACCAATGGGGAGGCAACACAAAATAAACACAAACACACCTCCTCTCCACCAAGGAGGTAACACTAAATAAATAAAAACACCTCCTCTCCACTAAGGAGGTAACACTAGCTACTGTTTCCCCTTCAGTTGCAATGTTCATAAAACATGGGGGCTACTTCACTATCCATCATCACACTATTTATATCATATACCATTATCTTATAACCTCAACACAACCTCAACACAGGAGATCAATCACGTCACAATTCACAACAGTTGAGGTTATACAGTAGGGTCATAACATTATGGGGGAATGCACCAGAGTCATTCTTCATCCACATGGGGAAATGCGCCAGTCATTCTTCATCAAACATGGTTATCGACTTCTGATACCGATACCGAAACAGCCCTCTCGGCCCAAAGGGGCGCTGCCTGGCTGAAATCCTCCTCCGTGAGCAAAGGTACTGCAGGCGAGGTCCGCCACCCGTTCCAGGCTGGGGTCAGGTCCGGCACCTCCACCACCTTCAAACACGGCCACCCGCGGCCCGGCGTGAGACAGGCAACCTGTCAACACACTCGGAACCACGTGCAGTTCTAACTAAGTAATACTAAGGAGACTCACTTCAGCATGAAGATGTAAACAGTAACACACACACACACACACACACACACACACACACACACACACACACACACATTCATTTTTGTTGTTGATGTGTAATGTACATTCTACAGATATCAATTAGAAGTGAAAACTAGTAATGCTCAGTGGCAATCTTCATCGGAAAATGTAAAATCTCAAACTAAAGGAATTCCTTTACGTATTGTGTATATATATATATATATATATATATATATATATATATATATATATATATATATATATGTGTGTGTGTGTGTGTGTGTGTGTGTGTGTGTGTGTGTGTGTGTGTGTGTAATGTGTGTGTGTGTGCGCGCGTGTGCGTGTGTATATGTATATCTTGATATACACCCCCTTATTGTATTTTCTCTTAAATGTGATCATATACACTCGCTTATTATTGTATTTTCTCTTAAATGTGATTATAGTATGAGATTTACCCGAGTAAATATATAATTCTCTATCAAATGAATTATCAGAACAAATTGTTGATAAGTAAGCTCAGCTCAAAAGCATTCTTTAAGACAACTAGAGTTAACGCTAAAAAATTTGCATCTTAAAAGATCTAGCCTTACGTTTTGTTAATCTTTTTTCGCACACGTCATGAAAGTCCTTGTGGTAAGAGCTTGCCGCAGACACCTTGTTTTCTGGACCAAAACAATTAAACATTATGTTTGGCCATAGAATAAGAAACATTATTTCACATTACTATCATAAATTATGGAGAAGCTTCCTGATCCAGCTGTTGACAGCCGAGGCGCAAAAAAAAATAATTAATGGACTGGAAAGGGAATCTACATTGAGTGAACATATTTTTAGAAAGTGCTGTGCTAGGTGTGGTTGTTATTGGCAGCATATTTTGTTTTTGTTAATGTGACGGGACTCTGACGTTTCCCTCGTTATCAGAATAAGATTATCATATACAGGCATACAAGGGAGTATTGAGAGAAGCATTCATATCTCCGCAAACTAACTGCGCGCTGGCACAGGCACACACACTCTGTCACTCCGCCGCAGCACAATTCATTTATCTGTATCATACAAAAGTGAAACCGTTAGACAGATAATCCGATAATTCTATCCCCTTCTTCAGTTGCTCTTAATTGTCCAGGAAAGAGTATATACGCTGGTTGCGCACACAAGTAAGAAATAAACATTCAGAACTTGCCAGCTATTTCCGTTGGTTGAACCATTCGTTTCTCTCATATTCGTCGTGGCATTTTTGTCGCGTACTGAAACTGTTACCCTGTTGTGTCCACCCAATTGGCCAAATCTCGGTTGGGGGACGCTGACAGCATCGCTGGAGTCGTACTCTCAGACCAAGTCTCCTGGACTCCACTGCACTTCACCCTCTCGACAGAACGAGCTCTCCCACAGGTCTTCTTGTGCAGCAGACACCCCACCAGTGGCTTGCAGCTCCCTGTCTAGGCTTCAACAGGCTAGCATGTCTTGCTGTTTTCTGTCCCCACTTAGGAGACAATTCTCGCCAGTTGTCGGCTCCTAGGCTACAGCATACCTCTACTGTCTTCCGTTCCCACAAAGGAGACAAGTCTCTACTGTTGTCCACACTGAGCTGATAGCAAACCTCTGCTTCAAGTGAAGTCTTTTGACTTTGACTCTATCGTGCTTTATTTTCC
>JADBJO010021110.1:27276-30147 GCA_016801955.1 Conus betulinus | reverse complement strand
ATTTTCTTCTAAAATGTCCAAGTTACAAAAAATCGCGATAAAAAAATATGTTCATAAACACTATAAAGATAGCTTTCCTGTTCAGTTAAAGACACTATTGCAAAATGAAAATGCTGTCAAAAATGAGAGATCTTGCTATGTTTGTACATTACGCTTTGCTATGTCTGTACATTACGCTTTACGTTTTAGAGGAAACAGTTGTAATGAAATGTTATAAACCTAAGTTTGTTGCTTTTATTATCGCCAGATGAGCATCCTTTTTTTTTCGAAAAATTTTCGATATAAATCATTCATTTTCAATAGCATAAACAATTTCATATTTACGTGTCTCATGTGGATAGGCTGGAGGCCTCACATTAAAGTCACGAGTTTACAAGTTCTCTCTCTCTCTCTCTCTCTCTCTCTCTCTCTCTCTCTCTCACTCACAACACACACACACACACACACACACACACACACACACACACACAATAGTAGTGTGTCTGCGTGTATTGACAGACAGAAAGTGTGTGTGTGTGTGCGCGCGCGCGCGCGTGCGTGCCACACAAACGTTTGCATATATATGTGTGTATCAGTTTCAGTTTTATCAAGGAGGCGTCACTGCGTGCGGACTAGTCCATATACGCTACACCGCATCCACTAAGTTTTGAGACCACACTACGCATGATTTTAAGCTGATGGATAAATAAATTAACAAGTAAGATGAGAGAATTGAAGAAGACGGTCTCGCGCTGGTCAGACCTTGAGTGCCTACCTACCATTTTTTTTTTTTTTTTTTTTTTTTTTTTTTTTCTTCTCATATGTGTGTAGCGATTGTACATGTGTGTGTATGATGTGTGGGCATGGGCCTATGTGTGTGCATGGGCGCATGTATGTGTGTGCGTGTGTGTGTGTGTGTGTGTGTGTGTGGTGTGTGTGTGTGTGTGTGGTGCAAGCATGCGTGTGTGCATCCGTGTGTATTTGCGTGTATGTTTTTATGTTCAACTGCGCGAGCACGCATGTGTGCGTATGTATGCGCACGTGCGCGCGCGCGTGTGTGTGTCCAAAGTTAAAAGTGTGTGTGTGTGTGGTGTGTGGTGTTTGTGTGTGTGTGTGTGTGTGTGTGTGTGTGTGTGTGTGTGTGTGTGTGACTCTTGTGCGTGTTTGTTAGAGAGAGAGAGAGAGGGGGGACACACACACCACACACACAACACACACTGGCCTTTCTTTCCACTAAAGTAAGCAGACACATGCGCCCACGGGAACAGAATGTACAAAAGAGGTACTATCACTGTTTTTATCAACGTTGTATGCTGCTTTGAAGGTCAGCGGATTTTCCAGCTCGAAGCTTTGACGCGAATGCATTCGAACTTCATCGAGAATGTCTTATATCTAATACATGAAATGAAACTGGGTTGCGTAAATGTTTACAAAACCTCGAATCATTCAGGAAGGAAGAATCTGACCTATCCTCTGCATGCCGCCGCTGCAATTTTTGATGATAGTTATTATTATTATAAAAATGATGATGATGATGATGATGATGATGATAAGACGATGACCTGTTCATGTCAACATTGTACACGAATTCACTCCAACCCCACCCCTTTCACTCCTACCCAATAACACATATAAACTCACCCTACGACCACCACCATCCCCCCCCCCCCCCCACACCCCACACACACACACACACGTGCGCGCACGCACGCACGCACGCACGCACGCACGCACGCACACACACACACACACACACACACACACACTCGGTTATTCCAATTAATCAGGCAGGCTTTAGAAGAGGTAGATCAACCATTGATCACCTGATAAAACTAACCACTCAAATTAAGCAACATTTTGCCAGACGAAAGAATGTTCTTGCTACTTTTTTTTTTTTTTACGTCAAAAAGGCTTACGACCCGGGGAGGCACAATCGACTACTGACAAAGTTACGAAAAGTTGGTATTGTGGGTAATATGCTTGATTTTATCAAAAGCTTCCTTTTAATCGATCAATACAGACAAGGATTGGGAATACTTACTCCAATATTAGATCTCCATATGAGCCTTCCTCAGGGATCAGTCATTGCCCCCATCTTGTTCAATATTCTAATGTCAAATCTTCCTAGGGGGTTATCGAAAGATGCAGTTGTAGTTCAATATGCCGACAACATCTGTTTATGGATGAAAGTATCAGTGAAAAGAAAAACTCCCACCAGAGCTCTGAATTACACCAAGAAGTTATACCAACACGAACTCGATAAAATCAGTAAATAAATGACTGAAATTGGTGTTTCATTAATCTCTTGAAAAAACCAATATGATGCTTTTCAATTAAGGATACAACCCTGAAAAAAAACTTACTGTATTTTATATCCATGGTTCAGTCATACGATATACTCAAACAACTAAGTTTTGGGGGTGTTTATCTCACGTTAAAACTTTTCTGGACCAGCCATATTGAGCACATACAAACTAAAACAAGGAGCTTAAAACTTATCAAAAATCATTTGCAAACAAAAGTGGGGACAGGGTACAAAAATATTAATATTACTGTCAACGTCACTTGTGCGTTCCAAATTGACGTAGGCACATGAGGTATTTTTAGTGCTGCACAACATTTACTGACTAAAATGCAAAGTGTTGACTGCAAAGCCTATAAACTTTCCCTAGGAGTTCCATTTCATGCATCAAATTTAGGAACCTATAAAGAAGCTGGTGTTTTACCTCTTGATGAGCTTAGATATCTTTCTGCTGCCAAATATGTTTTACGAAGCTCCTCGTTCGAAAATTTCACAGAGGCCGACAAACAAAGCAACAACAAATCTTCCTACTCACCTATACCTACATGAGAGATGAACAATCTGGAGCTTGACATAGATCACACAAACTT
>JADBJO010021110.1:19776-24776 GCA_016801955.1 Conus betulinus | reverse complement strand
GCCCAAATCCCCCTAATGGCCCTCCTCACCCTGCTATCCACCTGCCCTGATCCTCCCTAATGGCCATCGTCACCTGCTATCCACCTGCCCAAATTCCTCCCAACGGCCCTCCTCAGCCTGCTATCCACCTGCTCTGATCCCTCCTAACGGCCCTCCTCACCCTGCTATCCACCTGCCCCAATCTCCCTAACGGCCCTCCTCACCCTGCTATGCTATCCACCTGCCTCTATCCTCCCCAACGGCCCTCCTCAGCCTGCTATCCACCTGCCCCAATCTCCCTAACAGCCCTCCTCAGCCTTCTATCCACCTGCCCCGATCCCCTCAACGGCTCACCTCAGCCTGCTATCCACCTGCCCCAATCCTCCCTAATGGCCCTCCTCACCTTGCTATCCACCTGCCCTGATGCTACCCCCCCAACCACCCTCCTCACCCTGCTATCCACCTGCTCTGATCCCCCCCAAAGGCCCTCCTCAACCTGCTATCACCTTTCCTGATCTTCCCTAACGGCCATCATCACCCTGCTATCCAACTGCCCCAATACCCCCAACAGCCCTCCTCACCCTGCTATCCAACTGCCCCAATCCCCCCAACGACCCTCTTCACCCTGCTATCCACCAGCCTCAATCTCCCCAATGCCACTATTCACCCTGCTATCCACCAGCCTCAATCTCCCCAATGGCCCTACTCACCCTGCTATCCACCAGCCTTGATCTCCCCAATGGCCCTACTCACCCTGCTATCCACCAGCCTCAATCTCCCCAATGGCCCTACTCACCCTGCTATCCACCAGCCTTGATCTCCCCAATGGCCCTACTCACCCTGCTATCCACCTGCCCCAATCTCCCTAATGGCCCCTACTCACCCTGCTATCCACCAGCTTCAATCTCCCTGATGGCCCTCCTCACCCTGCTATCCACCTGCCCCGATCTCCCCAACGGCCCTCCTCACCCTGCTATCCACCTGCCCCAATCTCCCTAATGGCCCTACTCACCCTGCTAAGCACCTGTCCCAATTCTCCCCAATAGCCTTCCTCACCCTGCTATCTACCTGTCCCAATTCTCCCTAATGACCATCCTCACCCTGCTATCCACCTGCCCCAATCTCCCCGATGGCCCTCATCACCCTGCTTTCCATCAGTCCCAATCCCCCAACAGCCCTCCTCACCCTGCTATCCACCTGCCCCAATCTCCCCAACTGCCCTTTTCACCCTCCTATCTACCTGCCCCATTTCCCCCAATGGCCCTCCTCACCCTGCTATCCATCTGCCCTAATCCCCCAAACTGCCCTCCTCACCCTGTTATCCACCTGCCCCAATCCCCCCAACTACCTTCCTCACTTTGCTATACACCTGCCCCAATCCCCCCAATGGCCCTCGTCACCCTGCTATCCACCTGCCCCAGTTTCCCTGATAGCCCTCCTCAGCCTGCTATCCATCTGTCCCAATTTCCCCAATGGCCCTCCTCACCCTGCAATCCACCTTCCCCAATCCCTTCAAGGGCCTCCTCACCCTGCTATCCACCTGCCCCAATTCCCCAACAGCCCTCCTCACCCTGCTATCCACCTGCCCCATTCCCCAACAGCCCTCCTCACCCTGCTATCCACCTGCCCCAATTCCCAACAGCCCTCCTCACCCTGCTATCCATCTTAATCGATCATCCTAATGGCCCTCCTCACCATGTTATCCACCTGCCCTGATCCCCTAACAGCTCTCCTCACCTTGCTATCCACCTGCCCCAATCCCCCCCCCAATTCCTCCTCACCCTGCTATCCACCTGCCTCGATCTTCCCAACCACCCTCCTCAACCTACTATCCACTTACCCCAGTCTCCCTAACAGCCCTTCTCTCCCTGTTTTCCTTCCATCCAATCCCCCAATGGCCCTCCTCACCCTGCTATCCATCTGCCCCAATTTCCCCAACGGCTCTCTTCACGCTGCTATGCACCAGCCCCAATCCCCTCAAGGACCCTCCTCAGCCTGCTATCCACCTGCACCGATCCCCCCAAAGCCTCTCCATACTAATCAGAACACGTTACCAGTTTTGGTTTATGGGGGTGGAGGTGAGGAGGGTGAAGGTCAAGAAATTGTTTGAACATGATTAGCAAATACTGTTATAGATCTCTATCCCGCCAACTCGACGTTTATCTCGTTTGTCTGGGACATTAAGTGGATTTTAAACAGCGAGAAGCCGAATTAGAAACTAGATTGTTTTATACTTCTTTTTTGTATTTTAAAAACTCATCGCTTTCATGTACATATATCAATGTGTGTCTGGCTGTGTGATTCGCGGATTTTGTAAGATTCCTACGATTGGTAGAAACTACTACCGTCGGTGGTCTTCTTCCATTGCTCACTTTGAACCGTTCTCCAATACCATCCGGGATGTGCCCTGCTCCAGTCATTTTGGCGTATAGTTGCTGGGTGATGCTGATTAGTGTTTGCCTGTGGTTACATTTTTTCAGTGGTGTTCATACAACCTCCTGCCAGATTCTGTCGAACGCCCACTTCCACTGCTGCATGAAATGCTTTTTTAAAGGGTACAAAGTTTTAAGAGTTCTGTTCCATGGCACTTCTGCCTTTGCGGAACCAGCTTGATATTCACCGTATTACGGCTTGCATGGATGTGCACGAATAGATACGAAGCCTCTGACATATGGACAAATTGACCAGATATACTCTTCTTCTTTTTTTTCTTCTTCTTTTTCTTCTTCTTCTTCTTCTTCTTTCTTCTTCTTCTTCTTCTTCAATACGCACGTTTTATATGGTTTGTACTTCAAAATAAGAATACACGACGTATAAACCTCAACAGCCCCCTCCATCTATCTCTATATCTTTTCTCTCCCAGTATAGATGTACCTCTGTTACGGGGTTCTGGGTGTTCTTTGAGAAGTTATAAAATCTAGCTATTATTTTCACCGTTATACACAAGGAATGCATACATTCTGTAAAATAGGAGTGGTTATGGAACGCAGTACAATACAATACAATACAATACACAAAATAAAGTGTAAAATAACGTTGATTTGATGTACGTTACGAAACAGACGCTGTACATTTTCGGCATATGTGTTTCTACAATACAAAACAAACAAGTAACTTTGCGACAGATGAATCTTCAACGACACCGAACAGGCAAATGGATTTTTGGTAATTGTGTCTCCTACAGTCCGAAACAGACCATATGAATTTTGGACATATGTGTCTTCTGCAATAGGAAACAGACATGTGAATTTTCGACAGATGTGTCTTCTAAAATGCGAACCAGACAAGCGATTTTTAGACAAATATGTCTTCTACAATACGAAACAGAAAAGTGAATTTTCGACAGGTATGTCTTCTTCAGAAGCCACTAACCACAACCAGAAATGCACAAGGAAGCATTCCCCAAACAGCAATCAGCATGAAAATGGCGAATTAGCAAAGAGAGTAAATATAAGCATTTTCTGAGTGGTGTGGTGCATGCGTGTGTATGGTTGTATATATCTGTAGTTTCTAATTTGATCTGTGTCTATGGCAGAGATCTTGCGCTTGTCCATGTATGAGAATATGTATTTGACACCCTGGTTTTGTCTTGAACATTGAACGGTATCATACGATTTTGTTTTGGTAGAAAAGAAACTCATAGAGATAGTGGCAGCAGAGTCCTCAGAAGAGAAGCCCCCTTCAAGCAAGTGTTTCGGCCCTTATCTCCTGACACTCTAGGGGGGTTTGCACACCCGGTTCATGATTCCGGATGTCCCTCTGCTGCCCCCTTTTTTCCATCTTGGGACGAGCCATGGGTGGGATTCGAACCCATGACCCTCTGGACATGCTCATTTTTTCAACTTAATGACTCGCGCACTAACCACTGAGCCACTGGGACACCTGATATTTGTAGGAAAGTTAGGCCTTGTGAAGTTCACCTTTGTTCATCTTTGACCAGATCCAGCTTGAACACCTCTCTGCCGCTTCTGCCATTGCTTTCAGGGCTCTGTTTTTTCCCTCCCTGCAACTGTCTCATGTGGCTGTATGCAGACGTTCCTACAACCCCCTAGCTCCAATTTCTGCAGTGAGGATTTTGACCTGAAAGCCTTCTCTCCTCAGGCTGTTTGCCAGATCAGCATACTTTTCAGTCTTGTAGATTTGAGCTGTCTCCATTCTGTTCTCATATGGCACCGTGAGCTCGATCATGATCATCTGCTTGGTTGACTGAGAGTGGACTACTATGTCTGGTCTCATGCCACTCTTGCTGATGAGCTCTGGGTGACTCTTCCATTCTGGGAGGTCTGCAGTGCACTCCCAGTCATCTGCCCCGTCCAGCAGACTCTGCCTGCATGTTCCGAGTGGCATTGTTGTTCTTGGCCATGATTCGCTGCCTCCTGTCGTGAAGAATGTTGCGGGTGCTTTTGGAGTCCTGATTTTCCCTTTTGTGGTGTTGGTACTAGCCCAGACTACTTGTAAATCTCTTTGAGCACTTGGTTGTGCCTCCATGTGTACCTTCTCAAGCCAGGGCTACTTTACATGAGCTTAGGACATGCTCCACTGTTTGTTTTTCATGGCAGAGGGGCATGCAGGGTCGTCTGTTTCCCCACTTCACCAGGTTTGCATTTGAGGGCAGAAGGTCATATGCAGATCTGAGAATGAAGCTGATCCTGAGAGGGGCCATGTGCCAAATGTCATTCCAAGTGAGACTTCTTTGGAGTGCATTCTCCCACGTGTCCATTGGCCTTGCTGGCTCTGCTGGATATTCCTCCAGGATGGATTTCAGTGGTAGTTTCAGCTTTGCTTGTGACAGTACAGCGCTATGTCAGTCAGACAGGGTGGGACACCAAGCCGTTTGCTCTAGAACTTGTTGATTTTGGCTTCCACTGCCTCCACTGTGCTGGTGCAGATGTCGTATATCATCAGAGGCCATAGGAGCGGGAAGCCCACACTGGGCAATGGTCTCCAAGCCTTCTCTTCCGACATCTGTTTGGTTTCTTTTGCTCTTTGTGTGTCTTTCAGCATCATCATACCGTCTTCCA
>JADBJO010021110.1:0-13822 GCA_016801955.1 Conus betulinus | reverse complement strand
AGAGGTATGTTTATGCAGGTGCGCATGCGCGCATGTGTGTGTATGTGTGTGTGTGTATGTGTGTGTGTGTGTGTGTATACACATATAAAAGAGAGCGGTGGAAAGGAAGAGAATGTGTGTGTGTGTGTGTGTGTGTGTGTGTGTGTGTGGGTGTGTGTGTGCAGGCATTTGAGAGTGTACAGGTGTATATGTATACATGTAGGTATTTTGTATGTATATGTGTGACATACTTTACAGTACAGCACTGTTCATTATAATACAATACAACAGAGCACAAAACAATGCAGTACAATACAATGCAGAATTATGCTGTAGAATGCAATGCATTACAATATATGCAGTACAGTTTAACATAGTGTAATACAGTACAGTACAAAACAGTACCATGCAGAACAATATAATGCAATACAATACAAAAGAATGCAATCCAATTCAATATAGTGCAGTTAAATACAGAACGATATAAAATGCAATCCACTATAGTACGCTCAATCCACTATAGTACAATAATGGACAATACAATGCAGTACAACACAGACAGTATCCAAAAATACAGTACAAAACAATATGGTACAACACAATCCAATGCACTGCAGTATAGTACGTCATAGTGCAATGCAAAAACAGTACAATATGCGCACAGCATGATATAGTGCAATGCAAAGCAGTACAGTAGAATACAGCACAATGCACTTGCATGCAGTACAGTACAATTTGGCACAGTATGGTACGATACAATACAGTAAAATCAGCATAACAGAAAACAGTACAATACAGTATATTACAATAAAGTTTGATAAAGATATAGAAGAATGCAAAACAGAGCAATACAGTACAGCACCGTATGGTACAACACAATACAAAATAGTGCAATACAGTTAAGTACAGTGCAATACATTACAAGAGAGTACATTAAAATGTTGTATAATACAACACAGTATAGTACTATATGAAAAAGAAAATATAGTATAAGAGGATACAGTGCATGGTATGTTGTAAAACAGTACAATACAGTGCACTACAATGCTGTCCAACATAATACAAAACAGTAGAGTACAAAAGAGTACAGTACGAAAGAGTATGGAGCTATAAAATACAGTGCAATATAATACTTGCAGTATAATCAAGTGCAGTGCAATTTAATGTAATACGAAACAATACGGGACAGTACACAAGAGAACTGCGTCATCCAATGCAGTATGTTAGCGTACCTTTCTATTCTGTACAGTGCAGCATTGTACAACACAGTACAGAACAGTACAGCACAATAATACATACAGCACAATGCAATACAGTAAAATATAGTACATGATAATGTAGTACAAACGAATACTGTGCATCACAGTATAGTACAAAAGAGTACAGTAGGATACAACATGATATAGTACAAAAAGATACAGTGCTTCGCATTACGATGCAGTACCACACAGCACACACACACACACACAAATATATAGTACAAGACAGTACAATACGTTACAAAACAATACAATTAAGTATAGTACAGTACAGTACAGTACAATATTGTGCGGTATGATACAGTATAACTAATACAGTACAATACAGTATGATAGATACTGTACAGTGCTGTGCAGTACAAGACGTTGCAGTATTAAACAGCACAGTAGCACAGTACAATACAGTTCAATACGATACAGCACAATGCAGTTCAATACAATACGGTATAGTACAGTACAATACAGTACAGTATTATAGTATACTGTACAGTACAATACAGTAAAGTATGATACAATGCAGTACAGTGGAGTACAGAACAGTACAGTTCAGTGTAGAACAATACAATACAGTACAGTATAATACAGTACACTATAGTATAATACAGTACAGTACAGAACAATAAATAAGGCACAGTCAACTACAGTACTAAACAGTACAGGACGCTACAAAACAGCACAGTACAATATAATACAGTATAGTAGAATACAGCAACGATACGATACAGTGTAATACAATACAATGTAGTACAGCGAATCTACCCCCCAAGCAGAAGGGATGTCCTCGAATCAACACAGCCATGATGCCTTTGCCTGATTTGCGCGAATGCTTTGCCTGAGAGACAGCGCTTCATCAAGGTGGAACCATGTCCATAATACCACCAACCAGTCCCGCCTCAGACACCTATGGGAAGAGAGTGAGAAAGAATGAAGACTGATCTGAAGCAGGAATTGTGGAAATGGAGCCTGCCATGGCTGTTAAGCAAGCCACACTCCCAATCACAAGAGTCCTCACAGAAGATGCTAGCTGCAATCGGTAAAACTTGCAACAAACACCAAGTGGACTGCCCATGAATGCACCAATGAGTACTGGCTGAACCTGTGACAAGGCATCCAGATCTCTGCAGACTGTAGCAACATTCACACCATGTGCAAAGACATGAAGAAAGAGTTTGGCCCTGGCGTCATCAAGATCACTCCTGAAATCTACAACAGAGGTCATCACCGACCACAGCAAACAGATGGAGAGATGGGCGGAGCACTACCAGGAGCTGTACTCCAGGGAGAACTCGAGTCACCAACACAGCCATTGAGAACACCATCTCACTGCCTGCCATGGAGGAGCTCCACGTCCCGTCCACCATTGAGGAACTTAGCAAGGTCATCGACTTGCTAGCCTATGGTAAAGCTCCGGGTACCGACGGCATTTTGGATGAAGTCATCAAAGCTGGCAAGATGAGTTCTCTCTCAGTCACCTTCATGAGCTTCTGCTGCAGTGTTGGGAGGAAGGGACCTACACCAGGACATGCACAATGCAAACATCATCACACTATACAAGAACGAAGGGGACAGCAGCAACTGCAAGAATGATTGCAGAATACTCATTCTCAACATTGTTTGCAAAACCTTTGCTCGCATCGTGCTTAACAGACTGCAAGTACTAGCTGAACGAGTGTACCCAGAGGCACAGTATGGTTTCAGAGCTGCGAGGTAAACGATGACATGATGTTCTCCCAAGGCAGCTACAAGAGAAGTGCTGCTAGCAGAGAAGACCCTGTTCATTGCTTCATCAATCTGACCAAGGCGTTTGACTTGGTCAGTAGGTCAGGCCTCTTCACCCTACTGCACCTGATTGGACGCCCCCCCACCCCCACCCCCCCAACGACATGGCAACATGAATGGCACTGTCCAGTATGACGGTTCATCTTCAGACCCCTTCCCAATCAAGAGTGGTGTCAAACAAAGGTGTGTATTTGCTCTGATACTCTGCATCTTCTTGTCCCTGCTGCTGTGCCATTGACAATCTGAAGACGGCTTCTTCCTCCACACTAGGAGTGACGGAAGCCTCTTTAACCTAGCACGCCCCTAAGCAACAACCAAGGTGCGGAAAGTCCTCATCAGGGAGATGCTCTTCGCAGACACCGCCGTCCTGACTGTCCACACTGAGGAAGTGCTGCAACGGCTCATCACAATGCAATAGAATATACAGTACAGTGCAGAACAATACAGTACAGCATAATACTGTACTGTGTGGTTCAGTTACAAATTACACTTCAGTATAAAAGAGAACAGGACAAAGCAGTACAGTCCCATTTAATATAACACAGTAATACCATACTATACATTACAGCAGAGTACAAGACAGTGTAATGAAACAACCTGTTGCTTTTCAGACTGCCTTCACTCCATCTTGAAGCAGCCGTCGGAGCACACCATCATCATCCCCACCAACAGGAACTCTACAGCAACGACATCTCTGAAGGAACGCAACCCACAGAGAAAGTGGTCACCTTCTCCCAAGACGATCCGGACTTCACTAAGGATTCCCAGCAAGAGAATACTTCCACAGAGTTCTTCACCAACGGCCTGCCTATGCCAGACAGTATGGGCTTCATGCGGCAGTTTGCCAGTGAAGTTAGCTCCCTTCACAGCTCTGGCAGCGTGTCGCTGCACAACTCACTGCCTGGCTCTCGCCACACCTCAGAGCCTGGCACACCCAGCAGTCGGAACCTGGCCCATGTGGGTCGGCCCATCCCTCAGGTGGCTCATATCCCTGACCCGGTGAGTTCTTATGATTGGAGGACGAAGTGGGTGAGGAGAATGGATGAGAGTGTGCTGGTTATAGATTGACCATGTTCTTATTGAGGAGCTTGAAAAATGTCAGTAATTATTTAAGGGAGATGGTAACAATACATAACAAATGAAGGACATAACTTTGAAGGAAGCGGAGAGATGGTAACAGTATATAACAACAAGGGAAATAACTTTGAAGGAAGCGCTGAGATAGTAATAGGATGTAATGATAAGGAAGGTTACTTTGAAAGAGACAGAAAGATGGGAATAGTACATAACATATAAGGGACATAGCTTTGGAGGAGGAAGGAAGACTTGTAATTGTATATAACAGATAAGGGAGGTAAGTTTGAAGGAGGCAAGGAGCTGGTCATAGTACAAAATGAATAAGGGAGATAACTTTGAAAGGGGTGGAAAGATGGTAAGAATACATAGAAATAAGGGAGGCAGTGAGAGACGTTTGTGTAAGAATAAGAACAATATTATGTGCTCTACATACAAGTGTCACAATTCTACATGAAATCTATGTTGTGGATTGAATGATGAACATCTGCATAGATCTGCATGTAGCATATGAGGATCGTGTCTTTTAATATGAGATCAGTGAACATCCACCTGTGCCTGTCTCGTATATTGAAAGATGACTGATAAGAGTTCTATGGGTGACTGTGCTGATTATAGTTTGAATTTGTGTGTGTGTGTGTGTGTGTGTGTGTGTGTGTGTGTGTGTGTGTGTGCCTCCATACCCTAAAAGGGCCAAAAGGAATAAATATTGTATTGTATTGTGTGTGTTTGTGATATTTTAGGATGAGGTGGCGGTTGCAGTGCAAAAACAAAAAGAGGCAGCAGCAGCAGTGGACATCCAAAGGTAATGAATTTGTTGATGTGTTGGCCTCTGAAAGCACTTATTTACTTTTAACTTTTTGTTGTTGTTGTTGCTTGTAGTCCCGTCCTTTGTCCTGTTTTTGCCCTGACACTGAATGCAATATTGAAATGAAAAACGACACTTACTTTACCTTGCTTTTTAATATATAATAGATTAATTGATTTCCGAGAGTAGACATTAATAAATCTCTTTGTTTCAGTATCTGTGTTGTGTGTGCTTTTGTTGTGGTACTACTTTTTTTCTATGGATCAACTGAGTATTCCCATTAAATGTTGTAACATGATATGCAAGTTGATTTCTTATTGTTGTATGCATTTGCACGTACAGACAGGATTGTGTTTCAGGCTGTTCCGCGGCTATGTGGCCAGGAACATCTACAAGAAACTGTTGACGGAGGAACGAGCAACAGCAGAGGACAAGCAGAGAGCAGCAGTGGAAATCCAAAGGTCAGTGGTTCCATTCTCTGGTGATCGGAGGTTGGACATTGCAGTCGGAATAGAGTGGTTCTCTATTTGTTATTCTTATCTGATGCTTTTTTTTTGTGTGGCCTGGGGAATTGGTTGAGGAAAGAAGATGGGGGAGGAGTGAGATAGAGTGATGGTGAAAGTAAAATCAGAGGAATTGGAGGGAAAGGAGGGGTAGGGGTGCATAGGTACCACTCTTATCACTTTCTCTGCAAGCTGCTGCATATTTCTGGTTCACACACACACACACACACACACACACACACACACACACACACACACACTCTCTCTCTCTCTCTCTCTCTCTCTCTCTCTCTCTCACACACGCACTCAATCTCACACACACACATGCCACACACACAAGTGCACAGATGCTCATGTGCACACACTCTAGTTGCAATTTGTGTTTTGTGTGTTGTCTCATTTTCATGCCAGCAGTGGTATTGCAACCACCCCACTCTTTCTGCCTCTCCCATCCTTCCCCCTGTCCAGAGACACAGCATGGCTTGTCCCGCTGCACCCTGTGCACTGGCGAGCCACTGGGAACAGTCAGTGACAAGTGATCAGATGGGAACCCACCAAAGGAGACGGTGCAGTGCTGCCAAATCATTATGGTGGTGTTCAGTGGTATCTGTTCCGATCAAGTGTATGCAGAACACCGCCTACCAAACCGCTTACTGATGACAGTGGTAAATTATTTGCAGAGATAGTGTGAGTAAACAGTCTCAGTGGAGAGAAGGCTATCAAGTCAAAGTCCTCACTGCACAAATTGGAGCTAGGGGGTTTGTAGGAACGTCTGCATACCGCCTGATGAAATGGCTCTCAATTGCAGGGGCAGAAAAAAACAGAGCCCTGAAAGCAATGGCAGAAGCGGCAGAGAGGTGTTCAAGCTGGATCTGGTCAAGGAGGAACAAAAGTGAACTTCATAAGGCTTAACTTTCCCTACAAATGTCATGTGCCCCAGTGGCTCAGTGGTTAGAGTGCAAGACATTAAGTGGACAGTCCCTAAAATGAGCATATCCAGCGGGTCATGGGTTCGAATCCCAGCCATGACTCGTCCCAAGATGGAAAAAAACGGGGGCAGCAGAGGGGCATCCGGAATCATGAACTGGGTGTGGCCCAACACCCCCTAGACTGTCAGGAGATAAGGGTCGAAACACTTGCATGAAGGAGGCTTCTCTTCTGAGGACTCTCTGCTGCCACGCTCTCCATGAGTTTCTTTCTACTACTTTGCGGAGATAGTGTGAGTAAACTGTCTCACTGGAAGGAGCCACCACATCTGTCCACTGACAGTCCCCATAAATTGCCAGATACCAGTGACCCAACAGAACCTCCCTTTTTAAGCTGATGAATAAGGATGAGAATGATGAAGATGATGCTATGAATTTCCGTTCTGGTCAGGGACTTCCGGACAGGGCTGTATTCTTTGTTTACTTTAATAATGATGTATCCAAATGTCAACCAGGCTTGTGAGATATAGGCATATGCAGTATTGGTTGGAAAATTTGAGCAACACTCTTAAGATGCACCCATTAAGGGGATTAAACTTGACCGTATGGTCCCAGCTCTTTCCAGCTGAACCCACAGCAACTCAACTGTGGGTAGGGGGTGGCCAGGATTGAAAATTCCAACAAATATGATGGAAATTGAACCCTGACCTCCCAGCCAGAAGTCCACGATGCTAAAAGCTTTGCCATAGCAGCTGGTCATGTAGAGTTTTCAATCTCCTTCCTATATCCCTATGTACTTGCAGAATGTACCGGGGTCACCTCAGTCGCAGGAGAGCAATAAGACATCGGCCCCCCAATAAAGAGATGTTGGAGTGGGCCCACAACTATCGGCAGGTGCTGCTTTGCTAATGAGCATAACAGACAAGCAAAGCAGAGGAACGGGCAGAACAGTGAGTCAGGGGGCTGTGTGTGTGTGTGTGTGTGTGTGTGTGTGTGTGTGTGTGTGTGTGTGTAAATGTGGAAGGGGGAAGATGTGTGTGTGTGTGTGTGTGTGTGTGTGTGTGTATGAATGAATGTGGATAGGGGGAGAGAAGGTGGAAGGTGTGTGTGTGTGTGTGTGTGTGTGTGTGTTAGGGTTGGTGGATAGTTAGAAGATGAGTGTGTATGTTTGTGTCTGATTGAATTTGTGGAAGTAAAGTCCTTCAACTCTGTTTATTTTGTCATCCAGTCTTGGTTCAGTCTGCTTTAATATTTGTTGTTATAACAAACTACAGACAAACTGTATTTACTCTTTACATGTACTATGTTTATGTGGTTCAAAATGTTTATATATTTTTGTTATTGTCGTCCTGGATGTTCCCAAAGTGTATGTTGGATAAATAAAATTTTGATTCTCATGTGTATAAGTGCGTAACTGTGTTTTGCATGTAAGGAGAGAGAGTGAGGTGGGAGTGATATGTGTGTGTGTGCGCGCGCATGTATGTGTGCGTGTGTGTGTGTGTGTGTGTGTGTGTGTACTAACTCTGACAGACTGCATACACACGTTTCCAGTTTTTCATGTACATGTGCATAGATGTTTGTATCTGATTCTGAAGAAAATTAAAAAAAAAACTACAGCTTGATTGCCTTAATGTGTTTATGAGGCTGTTTACTAGTATGTCTTCATGTGCCTGAGTGCTTCATGTTTTTATGTTGCTAAATACTTCTTTGACTTCATATAGCTGAGTGTTTTTATTACCTTGTGTGACTGAGTGTTTTTATGTGGCTATGTACACTTTGTTTGGTTGAAAACAAGTACATCTCTATGAGGCTGAATGATTATATGACTGCGAGAGAGAGAGAGAGTGGGTAACAGTGGAATGCAGTGACTATTACTGTCCTTGTGGTGCAGATTAGCCAGCAACTACCACAATGCCCAGTCCAAACTGTCAGTTATTGGACCTCACGTCAACATCTATGAGTGAGTGATCGTTGTTTGTCCAAAGCGGTATTTTCTGTGTGTTAGGATTGACAAGATCTAAAATCTGTTGAAATAATTCTTGTCAGTTCATTGTACATATGTGCTCATAATTATGCTCTGTGAAATAATCCATCAAAGTTGAAATGTGGTGGGGTAATGTAATCATGTTCGTTTACTGCTGTCTGCTTTAAACTATTTCCAGTGAATTGATGTCTTTTGACAGTTTGTGCTGTGAGGATTTTCCTGGGGCTACACTCTGTTCTTAAGAAAACATTTTTTGTTTAAAACAAGTTCAGGTACAGATGATAGCGAAATGGAAGACACATTCAAGTCAGTTTATGGATTATAGTAGTATTTGTGTGTTAATCAGTACTATTAATTCATTTATGGGAGGAGACCAGTCAGTTGAAAGTTGCTTTAAGTATTCATGGTATTAAGTGTTTGAAAGTACTTAATTTTAACAGTAAGGTGGCTGTCAGTGTTAACATACCTGGTGCAGTTTGGTGTTGATATCAAATGTCAAAGCAACTGATGAGAGAGGAAATTTGTTGCTGTGCTTCCTACATCAAACATATCATGAAAGATCATTGAAAACTATGTCTTTACTCTGGTCTTTTTGTAATTTGTCTTCATTTGAATTATTATCAAGTAGAATATGTGCGCAGTCTGTATACAGCAAACTTTACATATGTGAAACCATGGCAAAATGCAGTGTGTGTGTATCTGCATCCTGCAGTGTGTATCAAGTGTGTTACCATTGACAGGATTTATCACCCAAAGAAGACAGGACCATCCAAGAAGGAGCTGAACGTTGCTGCTATCGCCATACAGAGGTGGATCCGAGGCTGGCTGATCAGGAGGCGCTTTGATAAGCTGAAGAGAAAGGTGCAGGTCCTCCACCCTGCCCCCCTTCTCCCTGCCCTCCCCCCCTCCCACTCACCCATCCAGCCCTCTCCTGTCCACAGCGCCCTGTTCGTCATATTTATTTTCATTACTTTTCAACAAAGAAAGGCATTGGCTGTATTCTATATAGTCTCCCTCTCCCCCCCTGCTTACTTCTACTTCCTGTTTGTATGTGCTGAACTCTGACTCCACTAAGAATTTTTGTCAAACTCTGAACCCCCAAAGTCTCAAAATAGCAAGATTTTTTTGTTGAATTCTGACTCCTTGTTCTTGAAATATCAAGAATTTAACTAGAGCAGGAAGATAGCACTGTGTGTGCTAACTGTCGTATCAGCCATTGATAATATCTATCTTAATTTACGGATGTCCATCTCAGTTTAGTTGATCTCTCTGGCTGTGTATCAGCTATGTGGCACTCTGTAGATTTTTTTTTTTTTTAATAAGAACACTGATCATTGATGGAGTTGTTTCCCTTGAGAAAGGTTGTTTTATAAAAAAAAAACATAACAGTCAGATGAAGATGCTTGTTTACTGTGAGGATTAATGTTTCGGGAACTCTGGAGTTCTTTGATTTGTACTTTATTTTCCTTAGAGATGCATGTGTCTTTGCACATGTGTGTTGTGGGTGCTGCAGGCAGCGTGGTATGGGTCGACCTTTGAGAAGCTGGTGAAGGAGTACAAGGCTATGCTGAGTCGTGTGCAGAGCCAGCATGGAGTGAACAACCCCCAGACTCCCTTCACCACGCGGGAAATGAATGATTACATTGACATCCGCCGACGTTAGTAAAATAAGTTGTGTTTTTTCTACCTACTACATTGACATGCCATTTCCTGTATGTATGTTAAGTGTGTATTTGTGAAGAAAGCCTCTGTTTCCAAGAGTGACAGAGTATTTCAGAAGAAAGCTTTTGTTGGATGCTACAAATAGGTGTTTGAGAAGAAAGGCTTTGTTTCAGGCTATGGGTGTATGAAGGGAAAAAAGCCTTTGTTTGAGGCTATGAGTGTGTGTTTCCAAGGAAAGACTTTGTTTTGGGGTATGAGTGGTGTGTTTGAGACAAAACACCTTCATCTTAGGTATGAGTGTGTATTTCAGGAACAAGTTTTTGTTTCAGGATAGGAGTTTGTGCTTGAGAAGAAAGGTTGTGTTTTCAGGATATGAGTGTATATTTGAGAAGAAAGCCTTCGGTGGGGAGCTGGAACTGGCAGATGTGCCGTCCTTTTTCAAGGAATGTGACCTCTTCCCCATCTCAAGCTGAAATTGACGAGGCACTGGATGTTGCTGTCAGAGGTCAGATATCATTTGTGTTTCACTCTTGTCTGTTCAGGGGTCTCTAAATAATTCTGGATTTTTAAATAAATGTCAGCGAACCGCCCAGAGAAACGTGGACAAACGAGTCACAAGACAACACACAACGTGTTTGGACCTCTTAGGTCTGCTTCAGGTGAAATAAAGACGAACAAAATAACGAAAATGCACTTAGCTTTGATCGCTTCAGATTGCTTCTGAGTTCAGTGCAAGGAAGAATCAATCAAATCAATCTTTTAGTTTAAAAGATTTTTTTTTTTTTATTAATCTGTAATATATATAACCACCAAATTCATTTGCCAGAGCACCACATATATGTATGAAAATGGGGGGGACTGATTACAAAGAAGAAAAGAATTCAGTTCACAATAGAACTTGTCTTAATTATAAAGGGATGTGTTTGCAAAGGGAATTTAGTTTCATGTGAGCATGTTTACTTGAGTGTTGTTCACATTCTGAACTCACCATTGTGGTGAGTCACCTTTCAGAAAATCCAGAATTGATCTTTACAGTATACTAATGCCCCATTTCACTGTCATTCTACACCATAACATAGTATACTGAAGTGACTGCAAACACACCCCATGAAACTTACGCTGCCTTCTGAGCCCCTGTTATTAATTTCAGCTTGCCTGGCTTGCTAAATTGTCTACACTTGCATGAAATTCATAGCCTTCTGTCACTATCACACATTGACACTCAATACGAGCTCAAAAAACAAAACAAAACAAACAAAAAAGCTTCATCTCTCAAATTGAAGCATTTTAATGGACACCTCCAAACACCAAGTCTTCCGTCCCAAAGCACATACAAGGGAGTATGGGCATGAAGGGTAGGCTTCCTGTGAATACAGATGGGTGTGCACATCTTGAATAAATTCGTTTAAAACCAATACAGATAGGTCAGTAATGGTACTGGTGGATTTAGGTGGGGGGGGGGGGGGGGGGGGGGGGGGGGGGGGGGGAGCAGCTTTTAATTTCACTTCAGCTCACCTGAGCAGCCAGTGAGTGGTGGAGACTTCTGACAAAAAATTATATGTAAAGCCATTTTCAACCTCTTCCTTGCAACAGTCTGCGTATGCTTGTCAGTCAGATAAATTTTAGAGACATCATTCCTGTCAGTGAATTCTGAATGAACTCGTGAAGAAGAAGTCATGGTGATAATGAGTGCTCTTTGAAAACCTGTTTGCATTCCATTTTTGGAGCTATGAACGACGCTTGTGAAGATATTCCACTTGACACTACATTCCCTTTTAGAGATTGTTAAAATGACAATCTGTTGAGTTGCTTGTAAGAGGACCATGGATGTTTTGCTGTACATCCTCTAAGATGTCATTTTTCATCCTCAGATGACACTTTACACCCTCAGATATCACTTTATTCTCTTAGATGTCACTTTCCACCCTCAGATGTCATTTCACACCCTCAGATGACACTTTTCACCCATAGATGTCACCTTTGAGACTTTTCACCCTCAGATGACTTTTTTTTTACCCTCAGATGTCACTTTTCACCCACAGATGTTACATGTAACTCTTTTCACCCTCAGAAGCCACTTTTTACCTGGGAGGCCACTTTTCATGTGTTCAGATGCCACTTTTCACTATCAGATGCCACTTTACACCCATGCATGCCACTTTTCACCATCAGATGACACTTTTCTCCCTCGGATGTCACCTGTAACACTATTCACCCTCAGATGCCACTTTTTACCTCAGATGGCACTTTTGATCTCAGGTGATACTTTTCACCTCCAAATGTCACTTTTATACTTTTCACCTCCAAATGCCACTTTTCACATTCAGATGCCACTTTTATCCAAGGTGACTTTTTCCACCCTCACTTTGCACCCTCTGAGGTCAGCAGGTCTGTGTCTGTATGCTTCTTCTTCACCTCCATGCTTCAGTCCTGCAGACAGCGACTGCATGTTGTTTCAATCTGATTGTCCACTCGCCATACAGGTGTGGAGGGACGGGGGCTAAAGCGGCACGAGATGCTGAACATGGTCTTTTACATCTACACCCCTTCAGCCACCGGCCTCCAGAACACCCGCCAGTCCACATGGATGAACCCCATCATTGACGGCATTGAAGCTAAGCGATTGATTGGTGAGAATGTGTAGCACTTTCTGTGATTGGTCATGCAAATCCCGTCTGGACGATCCCTTTCATTGATAGTGAGGTGGCCAAGTGATCGACTGGTGAATATTTATAGATCACATTGATGACTGATCCATGTTGAGGAAGCTTAAATGATTTATAAGAGAGAGTGACCAACCATTAATCATTAGGGGTGAGCAGTTCATTAGTATGAACAGAGTACGCAGACATGAAGTTTCTGCAAGGCCAAATTTGCAGAAATTCTGTACCAGTGAGGGGAAAGGGAGGAGATGGGAGGGCAGGGCTTTCGTACTATCACAAGTTTTTCCTTGTAATTTCATAGCTTTTTTTTTAATTCAGTTATTTTGTCAGCACATTGTTTTAATTTTTTGAGTTTGTCAGGTTGTCCGTCAAAAGTGTAGGAATTTCACGTCTAGTATGAAGTGAGCATTTCTTTCACTATTAGAGGACAGCTGTGAATAAAGAAAAAAAAAAAAAATGGAGTGATAAGTGCAAGGATTCCAGAGTGGGAATCATGCTGATGTTGATATGGAAATAAAAGTATCAAAGCCATTGCTAGATGCTTGCTAGAGATCACAGACGGTGATACTCAGTCCTGCTAAAACAGGATGCTATGTTTCTTCATTAATACTTTGCGCCAGAATGCAACGAACTGTGGTTGATTGATGTCACTGTAATGTGGGGTCTCTGACTGACAGAACGACACCAAACATGAATGGGTCTTCTTTCATACGCATTGCTGACAAGCACCACAAAGATTTGTCAACAAAAAACAATTGAACAGACTAACGAACACACACAAAGTGAAATGAAATCGCAACTCAGTGGAGAGCATGCGTTCCTGAAGCTATCACGCTCAACCTCTAGCATATTGGACATGCATATATCTTTCCTTCTAAACTGACAGAAAATTAGTCGCGGTACTTCTACCTGACAGCCGGTACTTGGCCTGAATAAACAGTGTCGGGTCTGGTCAGCTTCACTGGGAACACTGGTTTCCCCACCACAGCCTAGGCATGTTTTTGCTTGTTTATCTGCGTGCTCTACGTGCTTGTGAAGCATGCCGAAACTGATTCTATCACAGCCACACCATGCTTTTAGTAAAGCAAAGATTTTAGCATGCCACACATGCAGATGTCAGTTATAAACAATGAAATGCTTCCTACCTGACCTTGTTCTTTCCCCCGTTCAAATCATTTGAAACTG
>JADBJO010021109.1:0-30148 GCA_016801955.1 Conus betulinus | reverse complement strand
TCTCATGCAAACAAGACAAATCCCAAGAGGCTTGCAAGATGTGCAGACTGTGCTGTGCGATAATGTGCAAGGTACCATCTTTCCTTTCCGCATTACCTGGATGGAGTGCCCCTATATGATATGGCGTTGCGAAACAATTTATGTATTGTCAAGCTTTATTTGTGAATATAGATGTGGTCCTGAAGTTCAACAGGATACTAACACCGCAGTGGGCATATCAGTGAGCCTACCTAAGAAAACAAAATTGTGTCCCTTGATACCTGGATTGTACTGTACCCCAGAAATGCATAAATTTATCATATAAATCAACAATTGTGGGTTGTAAATTCACTACCAAATATTTACACAGGTGTTCAGTAAACACTAAAACCACTTTTTACTGGGTTTGTATGTTTTTTGTTTTGCTGCTGTGGGGTTTTGTATGCTTGCAAAATATGATTTTTTTTTAAAAAAGTGAATTATAAGATTATTTATTATACTCATAATGAACAAAATCAAATATTATTTGCAGATATTATAGCCCTGGGTATAAGAAAAAAACATGCCAAAAATCTAAGAGATATCTTTACACAATAAATGAACACTGATCAAATTAGTGAACCTACCGCAAAAAGTCAAATTTTGCTCCGACTATATCCTGTTGGATGGTCTTGTACAGAGAGCTACCATGGGATAAACATCCGTGCCAGGAAAACTAACAGTGCTAAACAGCAAGCAGACGTTTTTGTTCGACAGTGCATGTATTCACGTACTGCTCGTCACAGTCACTTATCCTATGTTCCTTGAATAACATGCAGAGAATCCCTTTGAAACGCTAATTTTCAAAACACATGGACTTTTCATATGTGTCCAGTTTTTCACATCCATACAGAGACGGAAAATCCTACCAATGACCTGGAAAGTTGCATCTTCATTCAGTAAGCGGTTGATATGGTTTTCTGTATGAGATTATCTATGAATTGTTCTCCATAAGCTACAGTTCCCTTAACTTCAATACATAGAACTCATACACAAAATTTCATCAGCTCTATCATTTGCACAGTTTGCAATACTTACTTTTGTCTGGAACGCGAAGATGGTAAGACCCAGGGAAACAACCTAAACACATAAACAATATGTGTGAACTCTAGGTTTTGAAATTTTTTTCTCCATATACATTCAATTTCCACATTGTTAATTAGTATTTTCCAGTTGCATTTTCCGCACGTTCAATATATCTATGTCCTCGTTTTAGCGATGTTCTTTCACAACTTAAACTGACCATATTTTTTTGAGTTGTAACTTTTCACACTCCCTCATATATTGTTAAATTATGAATACAGCAATTTACAAACACACTCTTAACATTGCAAATATCTGGCTACTTTCTACTATATACACATTTTTAATTACAGCAATTCTCTACTCATTGTCCCATGCTTTCATTCATACCAACTGTCATGTCTGAACTGTAATTCACTTCACATGGGCAGCAGACAATCTCACATGTGATGTCAACAAAACATTGATGGGCAGGGAGGAGTGGAATGGGACAAGGAAATATGTGACATGTTTGTTTTCATCTGTTCTGTCTCGGAAGGCAACATTTGTCATGGTGTGTGTGCATGTGTGTGTGTGTGTGTGTGTGTGTGTGTGTGTGTGTGTGTGTGTGTGTGTGTGTGTGTGTGTGTGTGTGTGTGTGTGTGTGTGCGTGTGCGCGCGCACTTGCTGTCTACTCTTCCATGCCCTCACAATTAAACTACTCTCATATTTGTCATTCTGAATCTCCTGTACACAGCCACACGCAGGCTTGTTCTGTTGCAACCTAAACAACAGCAGTACACCCAAAGCAATCAGTATCAAGTTGTCATAAGGCAACCTAACAAAGGACACACTGCACCACAACTGAGTTACTTTGATAGTGTGTAATCATGTCTGCTCTGATTGAAAATACACACTTCAACACCTATCAAGCCTACACTGAAAAAAAAACCTTTGATTTGGAACCAGTGTAAGTGGGCAGCTCTCCCCAGAGGTTATACCCATGTCTATCCAATAATAATCTCCATGAACTTGCCAGTATCAGAGACTCTGATAAGAAATTCAAGATGGGCATGAATGTGGAGAGAAAAAAAAAATCAGACCTGATGTCAATATAACAGCATGACATCAAAGGGCCATATAAGGCTTTAGCCATATGTATTCATGATGATGTCCAGGTTCTGCAAGCAGAAGTTTCAGGTGAGCATGGATATGAATCATTCGAAGCATTCTGAGAGACCTGTGCACCTGGAATGTGTTGATCTGAATAACTGCTAGTGCATATTTTAAACTTTCAAAGCCATATTATTTTGTGTTGCACAATTTTAAAATACTGAGGGGAACCCATCTCTACACCAACTCCAGATGTGTTCAGTTATTACACAGACTATTGTGACTTAGGTCATCTGAGTGACTCACAAAGCATAAGCATCATGAAAAACAAAACAAAAAACAAAAATAGAAGTTTTTACACCTGTCAATCAACCTCCACCCACCTATAGCTTCAAGCCACATCACACTCCTACTTACTGCAGTGATCCCACGGCCATCAGAACTTCATCCTTCTCATAATGGCTGAAAAGAAGAATGAAAGAATAGTCATTATTAAAATGAAAGGAGCATTGTTTTACAGTAATCATCTCGCTTAATGACTGCAAGGGTTTGAAATTCAAATCATGTCCTTGTCTGAACCACTGGGAAAGGAAACTTATGATTCACATCAAAATAGCATGAAGTATGGATACACACATAATCAAAGTCAAAAGAAATGTTTGATAAATCAATGATTAAGCAGCTGACGAAACAAGACAACTATATTTATCACAAAAAGTCTCTATTATTTATCAAAACAACATTAATGATGATAACAGAAACAGGCATTCGACAGATGAAAAAAAAAAAAAAAGGCTCTTGCTGAAATAAAAACAGAAACAGTACATGTCTGATAACTTGCCTGACTATCATTGATTTTCTTACCTGGATACAGTGCCAAGCAGGAAGCCTTCAAAGATCGTCTGAAACATCAAATTATGATTTTCTATTTCTCCCCAAAATGAAACTATGGTACACAGTTTAACAAAAAGGGAAACCATCTAACAGGTAAAAAGACCAAAAAAATCAGACTTTGCGAATGGTGTGCATCATTTTTTGTTATTTATAGTTGCTTTATTTACTCGTTTACTTTAGCTGCCCATCTTCATGAACTCGTACATGCAATACCACCGCTTTTACATCACACATCCCAAACTCCACCATGTACAGTCATATCCAGGTGCCACCTATGACAGACCAAACACAAGAGGTCAACAGGAATCATCAATGCCAGGTCACCTTCCAGCAGAGACCCTGCAGTGATACCGAGTAACTCTGCCAGTGTTACCAGCAGCCGTGGTGAAGTGGTTAGAGTCTCAGACTCCTGAATGGGAGGTCGCAGGTTCGATTCTAATCAGAGTCATGTAGAATTTTTTCTGCCCTGACTGGCTCCTACCCAGAGTTCAATTGCTATCATCAGTTGGGAAGACTGGGACCACACAGTCGAGTTTCATCCACTTAATGGATGTGACTCTGAGAGCGTTGCTCAAATTTCCTGACGAAAACTGCAGTGTCTGTATTTCTCCGGCCTGGTTGATACTGGGATATTTATGAAAGGAAGTGTAAGAGTACAGCCCTGTCATGCAGTCTCAGACTGAAATGGGAATCCGTAGCATCATCTTCATCATCCTCATTCTCATCGATCTGCATGGAAAAATACAACAAAAAAAACCGCACCTCTGCCAGTGTTCAGCAGTCCCTATTCTGCAGGACACAACTCACTGCACCCCTCACTGACAGTAAGAATTTCTTCTGTCATGGAGCTTGATTCGGAAAGTAATCCTATCTTCCAGTAGCAATCTACCGCTAAGTCCATCTCGCAACAGTTCCCACAAACCTGCTTACAGTATAGAGTTTGAGGAGAACACATCGCAATACATGGATGTGGAAGACGAACCAAAACGCAAGGCACAGTGACAGCAGGGCATGAAGCCCGCAGGATGTTTTGGCGGTTTTGGCTGCCTCATGTGCTTTGCCCTCTTTGTGGCACTACTTACACACTACACATTCTGTCTCCTCTTGAATAGCCACACCCCAGCACCTCAGGATCTAAAAAAAAAAAAACAGCTCATAGCTACTTCATTCCCCACAGTTCCTCACCCCATCTTTTTATCTTCCGCTCATGTGGAAACATTTGACTGGTTGTACTACATGCAGATATGCACAAGTGTAAATAAAGCTGGAAACATATTTCCATACGCACTGTCCAAGGCAAGCAGTTTAGGTCAGGTTACCCCGAACAAAAACTGACTGGATTTATACTCATGTTATTAAGTTCTGACACATTATCACAAAATTTTCAAACGCACTGTAAAAACAAAAAAAAAAACAAAGAAAACAACACACTCACTCCAGCCTCAAACAAGAAGATTACAGTACTTACGAAAACAGCCAGCAGTATCAAGTTGGATGGATAGCTCCGTCTAACATTGGGGCAACAAGCCAGGACTATCAGAATGGCAAAAGTAAAACACCCTGCAATATAACAGACATAATATTTACATTCAGCATTCTGAAACAATCCATACAGGGACATGGATTATGTGCTTGCCTAATAAGCAAGAATCCTTGTTCCTGGGAAGTCATGCGTAGGGTAGGTTTTTTTCTCCCCCTTCTTTCAAAAAGACTTTTGACTGGTGATTTCAATGCAAGTCTTATGGGAATGAGACAACTGAGGTCCTTTACAGGTAGATCACATGAAAGATCCCACAGTGATAAAACAGTTGTCTCTGGGGAAATTATTGTTGGAAAATGCACTCAGGTAAATGGAGATAGAAAAGCGAAATGGCGCCACCTAACAATACTGGTCTCCCACTGAAGAAAGCAAAAAACTGCTGAAATTCTCAGGAGGTCCTGCAGCCATGTCTCTCTCCCCTGGAAAAAAAAAAGTTTTGAAACTTACTTTCAAAACAGTGCTGTCTCATGCACTTCTAAGCACCCAGTTGTGCATTGTCCACTCTTCAAGCAAACACAACAGGGATGCTCTGTGCAGTTTTTGTTGCTCTCAGGAAGAAATTTATGAGGCCTCAAATCTTACTGTCACCTGCTGGTGTGCTGAAAATGTGGCCAGCCCTCTACTGACTCCACTGCCACCCTTTTTTGTCTCCTCTTTCATTTAAAGAAATATTTGCAACTAAAAAACGTTTCCTGTTTGCGGATTCCTATTTCCTACATGGCAATGAATCCAAAGTTCAAGTCCTCCAGCTACAAAGCAGCCATACAGAGCAGCCTGAATTTCACACATAAATCTGTAGTGACAATGAGGTAACATGAAGCAATACAAAATGAGTTCCATAAAGGGATGGAACCCCTGCACATTACGAGAAATTGCCTCCCTAACACAAAATTACATTCCTTGTGGACAGTTCCACATTTCTTCCCTTCCTCACCCCATCTCTTTTACTGGGTTGCCAATATTCCCATCCAGTTTGTCGGTTTTGAACCTAAATACCTTAGAATTTCATCACTCTGGTGTGCTGGCCCTACAATTACAAACCACATTCTGAATTAGGATCATGCTTAGGTGAACTGTTTTCCAAGTTATCTAGCAAAAGTATCAGCACATGCACATACAGAACTAAGAGCAATACACTGTTCTACAGGCTCTCTCTCTCTCTCTCTCTCTCTCACACACACACACACACCCACACACACACACACACACACTACACACACACACACACTGCATGTTTCCCTACTATAGATTATGCGCTGTAAAACATCATATCATATTGCAACATGATGAAAAAGAAACAGGTACATCACTTACATTCCAACGATGAACAACCATGGATTTGCTCGGGAGTACTCTTGAATCGGCTCCCTGGATGTAATCGACAACAGTATACAATGAACCTCGGCAAAGGATCAGTTTGAACAAATCTTTCTTAAAATCAGTGTTATTTACCAGTCCTAACTAGCTAGACAGCTGCATTACATAACACTACAACAAAAACCTCAGAGACAAGCATTACAGAAAAGTACCTATCAACATCTTAATATTACGAATAAGATTTCTGAAACTGATACAAAACCTTCACCATTGTATAGTACCATATATGAATTAAACGGTGATTAATAGCACTTAAATTTAAAACTATTACTTATATTGGAGTTTAAGTGCATTAGTTTTGTCTATGTTGCACACACACACACACACACACACACACACACACACACACACACACACACACACACACACACACTCTCTCTCTCTCTGGCTTTGGACTACGTTGACTTGGTCTATCAAGTGACAGCAACCTGAAATTTTCTACACAGATGCATTTTAGGCACTGTAATGATAAAATGTTAAATTCTGTATTTCATTCCAAACCAGTCTCACTAAGTCACCACAATTAAATCGTTTCAGATGACGTTCCATGCTCATCAGACATATATCTTCTCATATGTGATGTGCCTCATCTTTCAATGATGTGTTCAAAATCTACAGTCACTAAGTTAAAAGGCTATCCCTCCACCAAGCAGATTATGAAACCACAGAAATGAGGAAATCCAATTATGTCAGAAAGCAGAGAGGACTGCTTACAGACCTAAAGTCTACAGTAGAATGTAAGACCACTACTTGCACACAGATTTACATCAGTAGCAAAGAGGACTACTTACACATAAAGGAAGAGAGCAATCATTAGAGCAGTGATGAGGATCTGAACAAACAATATGGCATACACCTTCCGTATGAAACCTGCCACAATAACACACACAAAAAGTCTACATTGTACGATTGGAGTGCCAATCTTGCAACACACACACACACACACACACACACACACACACACACACATGTGCATCCCCCACACACACACGTGTGCACACACACACACACACACACACATACATACACATGTACACAAAAAGTCAGTAATGAAAAAGAAAAGAAAGCAGAATTAATATATAACCCTTACCCTGGTTATTTAACAATGTACTATTAAGGTTGCTGTCTGGTGAATTCACAGAAGGAAAGTTTGAAAAAAATAGTTACATTTGTATAATGTGCATAACTTTTCAACGGTCAGTATTTGAAGATGACATGCGGAATAAAAATTGTTAGTAATTGAATAAAGAATAAAAACTGAACTAGTGTGCTTGTGAGAGTTTGATCAGGTGCTACCTTTCTAAAATGTGAAAACAACAGGTGAAAAGAGGTGGCACATCCTGCTTGTCATTCTCAAGAGTTTTTTTTCACAAATAATCCAGTCAATGATGTTCCACAGTATCCAGAAATAAGTTGCAACCTTTTTAAAAGGAAAGTCAGGGTGGATTATACCCGTCTTCCATGCAGATAACCCAGGTAAGAATGAATAAGGGTACAGTTCAGTTTTCCCGTTTAAAATCACATGCTGATAGCACACACAAAAAAATGGTCACTATCAACAAATGTGTAATAGTTAGCCCACACTGTCCTTGTTTACATTTGAAAGGTTTAGGATCATCTGGAAGCACCACACTGACTTTTTGTTCCCCACTGAATGGCATCTTGGGATTTCCGTCGCCTTAGGCACTGATACAATCTCTGTCCATGTCAATCACGATAAAATGGTGTTTGATGTAAATCAAAATTATCACCCACCACACATGGTTCATTAAAAATGTCAATAACTTCTTCTTCACTTGCTTTTTCCACAAGAAATTCAGCCAAAACATCTAGCAAGTTCCTAATTCTATCATGTTCTCCTTTGAGCGCCGACATTTTTGTTTCGACAGACGAGTCGAGATATGCATTACAAGCTGCTACTAATCATAAAGCAAGCTAAAACGCTGAAAATCCATGTTCCTGGGCTCTCTCAGTCATTCATGCAAAATCAGTTTCTCACTGAGCCATAGTTTCGTACCTGTGTGTGTCAGTGAAACTGGGCTTGCGAGGCTCACCCTACAGATGACTTACGTTGTGACAACCAGTGATGGCCAAAACGTAGTGGTGCGACTTATGTCGCGACTACCAGCATAAGGGTTATGAAATTACTTCTTTAATATCATAATATTAGTTCTGTCAGAGTGGCTGGGGTTGCGAAAGAGGTCAGTTTATCAGTCGTCAAAACCCAGACTGTAGTAATAATGTCAAAAAGACATTGATACCCAGTTTCATCCGCCCAGTAGATAGTAACAACTGAAAAATTGGAATTAAAAAAAAAAAGAGAGAGCGAGAGAGAAAAGGAAAAAAAAAAAAGACAAAGAGCAATCAATTCTCGTCAATCATTCGGACACATAAAAACTGGGGTAAACAGTTGATAACAAAGTTAAACCATTCTGCTTTCATTACTTTCAGAGTGGAATTTCAATGTATTACTAGTAGGCTGTTTTGTATGCTTTTTGAAGCAGCAGCTTTGAATTTTGAACAATCAATTCTCGTCAATCATTCGGACACATAAAAAACTGGGGTAAACAGTTGATAACAAAGTTAAACCATTCTGCTTTCATTACTTTCAGAGTGGAATTCAATGTATTACTAGTAGGCTGTTTTGTATGCTTTTTGAAGCAGCAGCTTTGAATTTTGATGTATAAGCTCAGTTTCATGTGTGTTACTATGTTGTAACCACTGCAAAAAAAAAAATTGTACGAGCACAAATACACATAAACACAGGTATTGTATCATAATATGAAGTTTAAGTATTAGTATGAATAGGACTATGCCCACATGCATGTGTGTTCAAGAGTGTTAATGCATGCATTTCTACATGTGCAGGTACATGTGCATGTGCACATAACCCTTGGGTACCCACTACAAGCAAGCCGTTTACCTAATCGGATAGTCTTATCAGAGAAACTATCCGCATTGAAGAACCCCTCCTCACTGGGCCCCGTTTCAGGATCAGTGCCCATACATCTTGAGACAGTAAGCCTTTCTCCCTCCGCTGCACACACACACATAATGCATGTACTAATCAACATAACAACAATGACCATGCTGACAAAGATGATGACTGGTGATGGTAATGAAAAGTGCCAGCGGCAGATCAAATTATGAATCAACTCAAAATATTTAATCCATAAGCAAGGTTTCTAACACACACATATGTTCATACATGTAAACTCAAAGTGACATAAACACACATGCATAAATGAGCTTGCATGTAAACACACACCTGCACCCACCCACCCCACCCCCACCCCCCAAAAAAAACCTTCCGTTTCTCTACAAGGGACACAGTTTTGCGACAAAATGTATGCAGGAAACATATCAGGAAAACAAAAATGGCAATAATCTGCTTATTTCTAGAAAACGCAATATTCAGACTAGTTCTTTGATACTGATTACTTTGCATCTTTTATCTCTCTTGCTGTGATTTCTCTCTCTTTCTAAATGTGTGCACATGAATGTGTGCATGCATGCATGCACACTCATGTGTGTTTTTAAAAACATTTTAGCTGAAACTTTAATTCAAAGAAATTATGAGCCATTAAAGTTTCAACTGAAATGTTTTAAAAAACTCACCTCAGTTGAAATACCCAAAAATCTACTTGTCTAGCAAACGCACACAAGAGCATGCGCACACATACACACACACAAATATTTAGATAGATACAGATATAGGTAAGATATTACAAATAGTAAATTACAACAGAATCGTCGCAGCCTTTTCATTTCCCTCTTCATAGTTAAATGGCTTCTATACACTGTATATTTGCCATTTTTTTCAACATCTTTTTGTTAACTCCACCAAGGATTTTCATCCATGTCAGTTGGTGTCGAGTTTGATAGTATGTTTACAAGACTACGCAAAAAAACTGCAGAACTTTTTTTTTCACAAAAATTTTGTGGATAGATGGAATGTAACCAAAGGACAAAGCAAATACATTTTGGTGCAGCTCCTGATCCGAAGGGCAGATCCAGGATCCATTCAACCATGGTAGAGGACTGCACTTTCCCCCAGTGCTCTTTCAGTTTTCTTGAATCTATGATCACCTAGTATGCACAGACCCTTAATCACACACACACACACGTGCATGCACACGCGCGTGCATGCACGCACACTCACACGCACACACACGCGCGCACACATGGTCTCTCTCTCTCTCTCTCTCTCTCTCTCTCAAATTTTCAACATTAAAAGTATTACCTCATTGATTCACTCCATTTCAACTCCCCCCCCCCTCTTTACTAGAACAATAACCATACAAAAGTGCATACATGCACGGTAATGTTTTGTCATTATATAAATGCAGATTTATTAATCATATCCAACACTAAAAATGACTGCTGTAACAGAGAATCAGGAATAGCTGTCTCATTTTCAAAAAATATGTCAAACCTATGCATTAATCTTGACAGGTAGCAGGGCACTCAGATTCAAAGTTTTTGTACTGACAAAAGTCTTCAAACTCTATCCAGACAAGCGGCTGGCTTCATGTTGAGCATATGCGAACTTAAAACAAATAAATATTACAAGAATTAAAAGAAAAAAAAGAAGAAAGAAACAAAGAATTGCCAAAGCTAAATTCAAGGAAGAAGAAAGCCTCCAACTCTGACATCTGAGTTTGTAAGGTGAATGATGCCAACAGAACCGTGAATGTTAATGCAGTGTGATGTCATACTTCTGGACACAACAATTTATAGATAACACCACCACTTACAATTACACGAGACCTAATTCTTTTCCTTCCATTCTTTCTGTTTTCTTCTTTTTCTTCATCATTTTTTGAAACCAAATACCAATGTCAATCAAAATTATAAACATTATATTACTTTCTAAAAATTTTTATTTCCTTTTTTTGTCAGTCAAAATCCAATTCAAATTTAAAATAATCAAAAGAGAAAAAATATGCATACAAACTTGCATAGCCACACACACACACACACCACTCTCTCTCTCTCTCTCACTCACTCACACTCACACACACACACACACAGTGTGGGAGAAGGAAGAGGGAAGTGAGGAAAGAAACAAAGAACGGAAAGAATACAGAGACAGGTTCAGAGGAAAGAGAGAGAAAGAGAGAGAGAGAGAGGAGAGAGGAGAGAGAGAGAGAGAGAGAGAGAGAGAGAAAGAGAGAGAGAGAGAGAAGAGGAGAGAGAGAGAGAGAGATTAGAAAGTTAATGTACATCGGCCTGGGGGCTACAATGCAAAAGTACAAGGGAAAGGGGGGATGGGGTATGTGGCGGCAGGGTGAGACTGAATATATGTTTTCATAAACAGAAAAAAAAAAAAAAAAAGTATTGTAAGGAACAAAATAAGAGTTAAAAGAAAAAAAGACATTCGGACAAATCATCAACCTCCTCTGAGATTACAAGATAACGCGCATGACAAATGAAGGAGCAGAAGAAAATTTTACAGAAAACACTACAGTGAGGGATGCTGTACACAAACGACCGACTATTTAAAGAATGGACCTTTTCCCTCTGTTTACTGCACAAAAAAACATACCTGGATAGGTAACGCCAAGAAAGACAGCAAGCAAGCAGAAGAAGGGAGGGAGGGAGGTGGGAGAGGCAGGAAGGGAAGGGTGGGAGGCAGGAAAGGGAGGTGGGGAGGAGGGAAGGAGGGAGATAGGAGGAAAGGAGAGAGGAGAGAGAGATGAGGAGAGAGAGGAGAGAGAGAGAGAGGAGAGATGAGAGGAGAAAGAGGGGGAGGGGGGGGGGAAAAAAAAGGGGGGAAAAAGGGAAAAGGGAGAGAGAGGGAGGAAAGAAAGTGAGAGAGAGAGAGAGAGAGAGGAGAGAGATGAGAGAGGGAGAGAGAGAGACAGGGAGGAGAGGGAGACACAACAGACTGACAGACAGAGATGACAGAGAAACGTGAAGAGAGGGACAGAGAGACAGAGAGTGAGGCAAAGAGAGAGACAGTGGGACTAGGGGAGGAAGAGAACATGAGACTGATTTTCTTGCTGCTGGTAGGACAGTAACATGCAAAAGTAGCCTATTCTTCCCATACTCTCAACATTAGCTGGCCAAAATTGAAAAGCAGGACCTTGACAAACCTAATGTCACCAACACAACACAACACACACACACACACACACACACACACACACACACCAGACACAAAGAGAGACAGAGAAACCCAGTGAGAGAGCAGAGACGGGCTGGGATGAGGGGGAGTGGGAATGGGGGGGGGGGGGGGGGGGGGGGGGAGGGGGGGGGGGGGGGGGAGACACAAAAAAAACTGATTTCTCTCTGCTGAAGAGGACAGTAACATACAAGGGAGTATCTAATACATACTCTCAAGGTTAGCAGGTATCTATACCAAGTAATTTAGCAGACAACAAAAATTGAAAAGCAGACAGCTGAAACCTAATGTCACAAACGTGACTGGGCTGACAACAATGGGCTGTGTGCCATATGTTTCATACAGCAAGTGTGTGTAAAACGTGCTGTCCATACTGCCATTCATAACGTGCATGGCAACATTTGGCAGAGCTGTCTGAACACAATGCCATACAAAAGATTTGTCAATCTGTGATTATTTGGTTTAGCAAACTCACAGTCACACATACAGCCCCATTATCTGAATGAATCATTGTGCAGTGTAAATTCATACCGAGGAGAACTGAAAATGTCCTCAAAACACCCTACTTCGAACATTGAGTTGGTTTGGAATAAGCACCCTTGTATGCCGCATCATTTGAAATGAGTGCGGGTCATAAAAGCTGAGTGTGAATAACACTGAAATGCAATTCTAATAAACCCAAAAAACAAAAAAACCAACCAAACAACACAACAAAAAAAACACCCAAAAATGGGGATGAATGAAAAAATATAAAATCAAAACCTTTTGTCTCCGTGTTTGCTGAAATTTACTAATTTATAACAACAAACTTACCAGTTGTTAACGAAAGCCCGGCAACTCCTGCAACCTATCTGTTTCTCGTGCTTAGCTTTCTGCCCCCCCCCCCCCCCTCGCGCCTACCCAGTCGAGATTAAGTAAGAGAGAACTGTAAGAGAGAACAATCAGGGAAGGAGTGGTATAGGCATGATAGAGGAAATGAGGAAAAGAGACATGCCAAAGAAACTAATACTAATATATGAAAGGGAAGCCGTAGAGTACAGCCCTGTCATGTAGTCTCAGACGAAATGGAAATCCGTAGCATCATCATCATCATAATCAGTCCTCAATTCTCATCGATCAGCATTAAAAAAAAAAAAAAAAAGTCTCAAATTCTGTGGCCCTTCATGCCCTGCTCATCATGGTGACCTCAGTTTCGATGTCCTCTCCACGTCTGTGGCTTTGGTTTGGTTCCGTCGGGGGTCACGGGTATCGGCGAGTTCCATGGGGGTGTCGTTGGACGGACGTGGTGGCGCCCTCCAGAGGGAGAGCTCACTCACGCCGGCTCCGCGACTAAGCAATTATTGTCGTCAGTAGGGGGCTTAGTAGGTGGTGTCCTGCGTATGTTAGATCAGAAAACAGGCGCCACTGAACACCACTGAAGTGACTCGGCGAGCAGTGCAGTGTCTCTCCTCCCGGTGGGTTGCCACTTGACGACTTGACATTGACTGCTCCCTGTGGATCGCCGGTGCCGGGGCTGCGGCGGGGGCCGACCAGGCCGTGGCTGTGGACAGGGGGTCGGAATGAGCGGCGTGGGGTGCACTTCCGTGCGCGAGGTGGCGCAGAGTGGGGACAGCAAAAAAAAAAAAAAAAAAAAAAAAAAAAAAAAAAAAAAAAAAAAAAAAAAAAAAAAAGCTAAAACCAATACACATATATAACCACTTGTGTCTATGTATATAGGCAAAAAAAGGATATCCCGAAAACACAATATTGATATAAAGAAGAAGTTAGACTGCCTGGGTTCTTTCAAAACAGGATAACAAAACAACGGGGGGGAGGGGGGGGGGGGGGGGACTTTGAACCCACTGGAGAGATGAGAGAATTGAGTACTTCGACTCCTAGAGTCTTCAAAGCAATGAGCGTAAAGAGTAAGATCAGAATTTCAATCATCACTGCATTATGACGTAATGTATGTGAACGTGGGGGTGGTAATAGGGGGGGGGGGGGGGGGGGGGGGGGGGGGTGGGGGGGGGGGAGGGGGTGGGGGGGGGAAGGGGGGGGGGGGGGGGGGGGGGGGGGGTGGGGGGGGGGGGGGGGGGGGGGGTGGGGGGGGGGGGGGGGGGGGGGGGGGGGGGGGGGGGTGAAAACGAGGGGGGGGAGGGAAGGGAGAAAGGGGGGAGGGGGGGGGACGGGGGAAGCTGTGATTTGGTTAAGTCTTTGATGTTTGAGGCCATCTGGTGTTGTAGTACTGAGATGGGGGATGACCTGTTTTTCTCCATGTTCTTTCTCTTGAAGGAGTCACTTGTGCTGTTGTGCCAGACCACTGATATGGAGAAGTGGGTTATGCTTCAACATCGAAGACTAAACCAAATCACAGCTTCCCCCATCCTCACCTTTCCCTTTCCCTCCCTTCCCCCCCCTCGTTTTCCTCTTCCTCCACCACCCTTCCCTCTCACTATTTACATTCACATGCATTACGTCATAATGCAGTGATGATAAAATTCTGATCTTTATGTCATTGCTTTGAAGACATACGAGTCGAAGTACTCAATTCCTCATCTCTCTCCCAGTGGGTTCAAAGTATTTTTTCCTCTGTTGTTTTGTACACATATATGATGCCTGAAAACACACACACACACACACACACACACACACACACACACACCAACATGCAGGCAGGCATGTTTACTCCCAAATCCATTCTCAATACTCACCTCTATCTTTACCAAAGGAAAAGTCTCCCAGAGAGCTGTGAACTTTGGTGCACCAAAACACTTAACCTGCTGTGTCAGGTAAAACACCACCCACATGTCTATCCAAAAGCTGAGTAACACTTTTTGACTCATAACTATAACAAGCACGCTGAATTAACAAAAATCATTCTTGCTAAACACTGCAACTAGCGTTCATAAGGCAGCTGTGTTTTAAAACACACACACATACAAAAAACACAGTGTGCATATGGGAAGACTGATTTTCAACAACACAGCTCCTTTGTGTAATGCTAAAACCCTCAAAACATTTCAAGGTCAGTTTTAAAGACAGAATAATTACCATTAACATTATTTATTTATTTTTTTTTTTAGTGACACCTACTCACTCACCTAAAAATAAAATGAAACAATCATTAAAAAAAACAAAAAAAAAACCCGAAGCTGCTTCTTATTCTACTACAATTTCTGTTTTAATGACAAAAATAACTGCCAAGAACTACAGACACCTGCTGAAGAACAATGTCTAACTGTCAAATGTTTATCATTCATAAAATCAACATTTTGAGCCTGGAACAGCATTCTGTGAGAAAGAGTGAGTAGTCAAGGAAAGACAGCCCGAGGAAAGTACAGAGAAATGATGCTATATAACTACTTTACTTAATTGTTCCTTGTTCACCACAGAAAAATTATGCTACAACGACACGATTACTTTACTTTAATTTCAGCAACATTTCTTTGTTGTTGTTGTTGTTTTTTTGCAACATTTTGATCCAGATTAAGATCAACAGAAAGTACTTGTCACGATTTTGCTTGAATGAGTAGGATGACAAGCTTCAGTCTTGGCCCAAGCTTTTTTCAGTGGGGCTAGGTCAACACTGATATTTCAAGACAGAACAATGCCATGCTTGTTGTTATCTACTTAAAGCCACAATTCTGGATTGCTCCAATTTCTATTATTTGATGTTGAATGGCTGATGGGTTGCTGATGTTTTGCAAACTTGTACATAGTTATGTCAGCTTTATGGACAATTGTGCCAATGAACACAACAATACATTTAATTTTTCTTTCTGCTCTACTTAATCTCATCTGATTTTATTTAAATTATATAACATTGAAACATTTTTAAAGTTAAAATCATTATAATATATAATATATATTAAAACAAAGGATAATGATGACTGAGTAATAATGATGAATCAGCCATAATGATGAACAATCATCATGACAAGATCAATGAGCATATCATCATAAACAAAATTTCATTAGTCTGGACTCGGCCTATTATGTAGATCTATAGATGGGTCACTCAGTCCCGTGGCTTTCTATCATTAGTGTGCATCAGGCAGATGACAGTCAGTCATGGTGGAGAAGCCCAGTCAGACACTGTGAATGTGAAATCAGGTGTCAAGGTTTGAAACTTCCATCTGTCCAATTATCAGGCAAATTAAACTTAGCGGACAAGTGGAACTGCTCTCTTCCATAAACTGACCATTGGACTACTGATTTTTGGCTGTGTTGACTGTTGGTGAAAGGGTTACTGAACAGATAATTTGAGTGGTGACTGATCATACTCTTCTTCCTCCCCTTTCACTCCCACATATTACCCCCCACCCCTCGTTTTTCTCAGAACAGAACTCAAGCTGAATATTGTCTCACTATGATAAGGTATGTTGTATTAATAAAATGCATCAGCAGCATGCACAATTGCATTGCTTGTTCAGCGGGTAAATGACAGACCTACTCTGTGCAGCATGTGTGACTTCCGATTACTTTTACTGGGAATATGAAACACAAATACATCTCTATTCCACAGGTACATATTGTTTATATATACATTAAATCATATCTGCTGACTTGTCACTGCACTATTAGTGGAATTTCACTTTTATTTACTTACTATGAGCAAGCAGAAATATGGGTCAATTGCTTTTTTTTTTAAGCAACTTATTCCCCAGTCATCTAAAAATTAGGGAATTTTCAGCTGTGGGTATTCCCCAGGGATCTGTGATGAGACCTTGTCTGTTCCTAAAAAACATCAATGATTGTCCAGAGCAACATGCTGGGCCCACTGAACAGGCGCTGGCTGACCAGTCACCTTTCCTCACTCTCTCTGTTCTTCTTCTCCTTCTTATTAAGAATAAGAACAAAGCATAGGACCATCAATGATAAAGCAAAGAAGTCACACAAAAAAGCACAATGCATTTCAACATACTGCTTGTCTTCAGGCAGAACATAATATTAAAAGTTGTAAAAAACAACTGACTTTTCAATATTAGAAACAGTAAAAACAACTGAATCACACAAAGTTACTTATCTTTTCAATCTCATTTTTTTCTTTTAAGTGAATTTCGGTAAACCACTAGGCCTAAATAGAAGAATGAAAAAAAAAATCAAGTCCCTCACTAAAAAGAAAAAGAAATCACATTGATTTTATCATGCGTGTGTTAAATGGAGATTCAGAAAGAAAATTGCAGATATGGTTAAAATATTCAGAGCTGGAGCAGAATCTCGCAGTTTTAACGTTACCAAACTTGAAGTACTGATGGTTTCGAGGCAGTCTTACGTAAGTAAACAAGATCCTTCATCACTAGTGTGATCCTGCTGGTTTTATTTCTAAAGAGTCACTGGTTCTCTCTCTGATGCTGTTACGAGGGGCACACCTTGGTTCCAAAACTTTTATTTATCAATGGGGAGGTCTTTTTTTTCTGTGTTGAAATGTTTGGGGGGGGGGGGGGGGGGGGGGGGGGGAGGAGAGCCTGTCCCTCGCCAACATGATTAATAATGGGGTAAAAAAAAAATCAACTTAATGAACGTGGATACTTATCAGATAAAGATGTGCATTTAAATCTTCAGTCCCCTTCTCACACAGCCATTCTGACCTCTCAGACAGAGCAGAATTGATATATTCATCATACATGTAATACTGTATTTGAAATCGGGTCATGTGAAAATGAGAACTGATTGTAAACGTCTCAGTCGAATGGCTTTATCACTGCAGAATCAAATCGTCGCCGAATTTTCACTGTATCATAATTCATCATTAGTGCTTTGTATTGCAGAGGGAAAGCCTTATTTACAACTCAAAACACGTTAACAATAAACAAAGAATGAAATATAAATAATGAACATATTGGTCGCATGACAAACCCACCAGCTGCCAGCTCCCGAAAAATTCGTCTGATGCTGATTAGAAACCAAGTGACCGTGTTTATCTGTAAAGCAGCCGTGCAAAAATGATTGCTGGTGCACTATTGGAAGAAAAGCTATTGCTCCCTCTTTTATTTTTCATTTTTAAAATGTTGCTTGTTTTGGAAATGAATGATTGACCTTTACTCACTTTTACCCACCCAGAGAGCTGTCTAGGTACCCCCACCCTCGTTCTCCCCTCACGCACCCCCACCATCATCCATCACTTCCACCCCTTTCTTCCTACTCCCAATCCCTATACCCCTCCCCCCGCCCCCATACATAGACAAGCGTTGATCCTTTGCAATTTCTTGAAATTGCAGTCAAACTGCACAATATTCTTAACTTTCATAAGATTTCCTCATGAGATCCACGAAGCAAAATAGGTCTCACAATTGTAATTCCCAAAATACTTACTGATCTCTCTCTCTCTCTCTCTCTCTCTTCTCTCTCTCTCTCTCGCTCTCGCGAATCTCTCTCTCTCGTATCACACACACACCACACACAAACACACAGAGAAGGAGAGGAGAAGAGAGAGAGAGAGAGAGAGAGAGAGAGAGAGAGTCACAATTGCAAAGGAATTTTAGGCGAGGAATCAGTCGCTTCTGATAGAAATGATCTTACACCAGGAGATCTTGCTGTATGTGACCTCTATCTTAAGGCATTTTTCCTTTAATATTCTAAAATGGCTGATATCAGTGGGGGGGGGGGGGGGGGGACTATATATGCCCTTATACCTTTGATGGCCGGCTGATAGTTGATTTATGAGTCAATAAATTGATCTTGAAGTTCATGTTATTTATTTGTTTCATGTGTGTGGTATGTGGTGTGTGTGTGTGTGTGTGTGTGTGTGTGTGTGGGGTGTGTGTGTGTGTGTGTGTGGTGTGTGTGTTGTGTGTGTGTGTGGTGGGTATGCGTGAGTGCATGGCATGTATGTGTATGTGTGTGTGTGTGTGGGGTGCATGTGCGTGATATGATCCCAGGGAAGCTATGCCTTGAAATTAACTTCATTTGTGTTCAGATTTTTTCCCCTATCTGAATGATACACATGTGTACACATGTGTTATACATTGGTCCTGTTTTAAATCAGTCACTGTTATTGGACATTGGATATAAATACACAAAAATCTCATAAATAACTTTATTTGTGTATGATATTGAAGCTACCAAAGATAATGCTAAAACCAAAGGTGTCCATTACATAGATCATAATCAATAGAATGAAATCGCGCAGGATCGGCTAAAGGCATGATGTTCTGAAATGCATGGAAGTATTCTTCTTTGTTTTTAAAGTGTAATACCCATCAGAGTCATATTCTATTTTTTAGTTATTGATTCATGTTTAGCATGATGAGGTTCTTGAATATAGGCTATGTAATACTAGGTGCACGTTTGGATGTTAGTGTGTAATCATTCATTCCAGTAATTGGTTACTCTGAGATGGTAGTAATGTAAAATGTTCTCAAATTAGCCAGTCTGGAATATTGCTAGAATATCTTATCTTCACTGTTTCTCGTAGTATTGATCTGTGGAGTACAAAAAAGCATGCTTCATCAACATCATCAGTACCATTTCATATCTTGTACAGCAAAAGTAGGTATCTCTCATCTTAAAGGGAATGGCCAGACTGATAAATCAGAGCCAAAGGACCAAGCAGAAACTCTGAACAAACAATTTCAATCTGTGTTCACCGAATGAAAAACCTACACGAGGGGAAGAGTTCAAAGAGAAATGCCAAGATTGAGAAATGCAGAGCTGACCGCAGCCTTTCCAGATCTCAGAGGATGGTGTCCTAAAGCTTCTCAAAGAAGGAATTTTAATTCCAACCACAATGCAGCGTTGCAGATGAGATAACACGAATGAAAACACACAAAAAAAAAACACACCAAGGACTGATCAGTGAAGACCGACTCGACATGCACCAGAAAGAATCGACGTACAAAATGACTCGCACACTATAACACAGTCCACATCAACCAGAACAAAATAGGATAAAATTGTACCTGAAGCCACACTGGAGATTCAGCAAATGTCACGAACCAGTTTTCAAGGCAAAGGGGAGCACTACGATCCTCCTACAAAAACTACAGGCCATGTTTCTCTCGAAAGTGTTCGCCTTGCAAAATCATGGATACACATCATTGTCCAGAGACTCTAATAGTGAACCTATCTAGGGAGGCAACAAGATACTTTCCCCATCACGTCAAGATGGTTTCCGCAGAGGAAAGATCTTGCGAAACGCAACTTTTAGAGTATGGATGGAAGAACTGACAGAGACCTGGAAAAATGCGGCCAAACAGACATCTCATTTTGGGATTTCGCAGCAAAGGCCTTTGACCAGGTAAACACCATCGACTCAGTGCATCTCCTCCACAAGTTACATCAGTAGGGAGTACGGGGCCAAGGTCAACAGTGGATCGGTGGTTTCCTGAAAGATCGGGCGACAGGGCAGTTGTGGTGGATGGAACTAGATCAGACTATCATACTATACAAGTCAAGTCGGGGGGAGTGCCTCAGGGCTCCGTTTTTAGGTCCGAGTCATTTTCCTGCCTGCCTAAACGATTTTGCCCGATAATCTCTCCTCACAGACACGTACGTCTCTTTTGCAGATGAACAGCCTGTCTACCGGCACGTAACAACCAGCCAAGACCAAGATGATTTACAGCACAGGACCTTCATAAGCTTGAAAAATGGAAAAGATTGGGACATGACTTTATCCGCCAAATGTACAACTCTTACAGTCCTCAGCCGCTCAACGAGAGGAACAAGGGCTCAGGTTCCGGGCAAGTTACCATCTACACAGGCCAGATCTTGACAAATGTCACTCAACAACGAAATACCTAGGGGTCACCAATCTCTCAAGATCTAAGGCTGGGTGACCTGACACATAAAAAACATCATCAGTAAAGAGCAAAGGCAAGTCCTAAGTTTCGCTGAGGCGCAACCTGACGATAGTAGTGCTCGCAACAATCAAAGATGACTGCTTACAGAAGGCCACTGGTGCGCCCAGATTTTCTGGAAATATGCGTGTAGCATACAGTCGGACGAAATTGGGAGCATATAACAAGAGACCACATCACTGCCATTCGAGGCAGAGTGCAAAGAAGAGACAGGCCCGACTTTTATGTGTCACCAACAATTACTAACGGCAAGACCATGCCAACTGTTGCACCCCCATGCCATATCAGTGAGTTTGAGGCTGGACATCTTGGGAACGGCAAAACCAGGAGAGAAAGGTTGCAGCACGGAAGTCGACATGCTCTCTACAAAATCAGACAAGGACTTAGTATATGTGGTGGATTTGGAAAGGCCTAGTCTGATGAGAAAATCTAAAACTCAGAGCAGCAACGTTCACGTGACAGAAGACTGCACTCCACATCAAGGTCTAAACTGACTCGCAGTGTGTACGAGACTAGTAGATTAAACGTCAAACTCGATATCCTGCCACGTACCCATGATCCAGAGAGTGGAACAACAACTTGACAGAGGCTGTGCTGGACAGTCTGTGAGAGAAAAAACTCAGTTGACCTCTTGACCGTCGTTCAAGAACGAGTCAGGGGCCTCCTGTAGTAAAATAGGGGTCTTTTTTTTCTTGTTTTTTTTTTTTCGTTTTTTTTTTTTTTTTTTTTTCCCCGCTGGCGTCAACCTCCCCACAAGATGTGTCATAATAATCATACCTGTATGATTGTGGACACTCGAACGGATGATGATGATGATGCCCATAAATCAAGTTCCCATCTTCCGCCTCTTCTTGCTTTTAAAAGTGTTGGGAGTGTAAATATTTTAAATCATTCATTGGAATGTGTGTAATAGTCCTTTACGCTGCTCTTTTCTTTTTTTTGTTCTTTTCCCTTTCGCTTTTCTTTCTTTTTCTTTCTTGCTTTGTCAGGCAATTTTTGCATTCGATGCCTTGGCCTAGATACAAAAGTGGAAAAGCGGGACTTGTGGGAGAGAGAAGAATGAGAGGGACGACGTTAGGCTATTATGGTTTGAGGTGGTTTCCCTTTAGCCATTCACGGCACGAAAACTGACAGGACGCGGGTCACGCAGGCAGACGACTAGCTTGATTGTGACAGGGATTACAAAATGTATGCATATTAAATTTTTTTTGGAGTGGCGACAAAGGTTGAAAAGTTCTCTAAGGACAGAAACACAATGGGATTGATAACCTCTCGTTTTCGTAGTAAGTCAGAAGTACTCTTTAAATTTTACTAGTACTTCAATGTTCTTGAATGTTTATTAAAAAAGAAAAAAATCCAAAATCAGAACACGGAAGAACACGTTGAACGTGTAGCGAGAATGCGGTAGGCCAGCATATTGCTTTTTGTTTTTGGAACCGGTATTTAGCCACATTCACCAATTCATGTAATCTTTCAGCTTTCATTGTTTTTTTTTGTTTTTTTTTAAATTTGTAATAAATTACTGTTTCGTGCGCCACAGAATTCTGTTCAATAATGGTGTTTACAAATGTTGCCATTCAGAATACTTGGCGAAATCAGTTTTTTTGCTGAACTAAGATCCAAAGAATGCAAAATCATTATGACTATCAGTATTCATTGACAAATGATACGATGACAGATTGCGAGTTAACTTCAAATGAGAAAAAAAGAAAAATGAAGGTGGTGTTGGTACTAACACTGCACAGTTTATCACCAGGATGTATGTTTTGCATTAGAGGTCGGCAAATGCAGTCTGTTTACATTTGAATTTCAAAAAGTCAATATATTGGCAGAACAGAGGACAGGAGAAATTGTGTTAAGAGTAATTAGATACAGACGCCAAACCATTTGCACGTTTTTGTGTGGAAGGAAGTGCTAAGTGCTGACTCTTCCACTGACAGCTATTGTTGCCGCCACAACAGAAAGAAGTATATTTCAATTTCTGCATCAAAGTAGTTAAATGGGGGTCGCTATGGCGCTACCTGTACTGCAGCGATCATGGTTTTGACCCACATAATACAAAAAGCAATTAGTAAAGCCAATCAAATGAATTGGTATGATTACTTAGAGGGTAAAAACGGTCTTTGTCTCCTTATTGATAAAGATATATCGCTGAAATTGTACAAAGCACTTATCAGACCACATGTGGAGTACGGAAATGTTATCTGGTACCCACTGCTTAAGAGAAGAGGACAATCGGGTGTCGTAGTAGAAAAAAAGTCCGGAAGAGAGCTACGCGACTAAGATATCGTACCAGAATGCAGAGACATGACTTATGCAGGGAGGCTAAGATATCTTGGGGAGTTACCATCGATCTTTAAAAAAGCCAGGAAGAAAGGTAAGGAGGGAGACCGCTGATCCTGAAGTATACTAAAAATTTTTACCAAGTGGAACGATTATTGATTTTTAGACTCTTGATTCCAAGTGAGTAAGTCGAAGTATCACAAGAGGCAATGAAGAAGCAAATGTTTGTTTGTTTGTTTTATTCTAACACTAATCTAAGGAGAAAACTCGTTGTGCCATCAGAGTAGTTAACTCAGATGGAATTCTCTTCTGACTAACATGTAGACTTACTGACATCCTTAACAACTAACGTTCGAAAGCTTCCTTGATGCAGATGAATGAAAACTTTTAAAGACATAAAATTTGACTTTGCTGACTGAGACTTTTCTCATACCATATAACTGTAACACATGCGAATAAGCAACACCACTTGAGCCAATACTGACATATATGAATAGGAAGCACACAGAAAACAACTGCAGAGGAAGCATACAAGCTCCTACCTACCTACCTATCCTGAATGATTTATTTCTGGCCTGTCATTTTATTTGAGACAATGAATTAGTGAGTATTGTATCCATGTCAAGTTGAGGGTATGGATGCTTCATTCCTTAACCTGGCAGTGGAGGCTGAACTTTTGATGGACTGTTTAATGAGAGTGATGGGAATGGAAGTGGAGGTTGAGAGAAAGGACACTTAAAGAAGATAGCAGCAGGAGGAGTGTGTGTCCTGCACATTAAACCTTAACCACCACATCTTCTGTTTTCTTGTGGTTTTCAGGTCTGGTTTTGCTGGCATTGCTGTTCTTTTTAGGTCTGACAGCTCGTCTAGAGAGTGTTTTTTTGTGCATGTTTTAGTGTTGAGTTGAGTTTTGCTAAATCTGCTACTATACTACCCACCCCTCCACGACCCCTCCTTGCCTAATCCCACAAAGTGAACACATGCATGTGCACACAACACACACACACACAGCACACACCCACACACAACACAACCACACACACACGCACACACACACGACATTACTTTAGCCTACACACATAGGTGCAGCCTAATCATTCATGAATAGTAAATAGTATAGTAAAATGTGCAGGAAGTGTGTATGAAATTCCACATCAGGTTCTTGTCTTTTCTGTTTGCTTTTCTTAGAGTGAGATTGGTTATTTTAAAGCCGGATAATCAGCTAATATAGGGCATTATAAAAAAAATCAGTTATACTTCACATATATTATGAATATGACCTGTGTGCATTTGGATAAGGAGATGTGTGCATTTTTTTATGAAATAGGAGACAGTTTTTGCAAGAAAAGAAGTTGGTATAAAGAATATGTGACTGTGAAACAAAAAAACAACACTAGGGCGGGCAACAAAGTTAAAATGGGAGGAGAGGGGAGGGATGCGGGAAGTAGGGAAAGAAGCGTAGAAACTGCTGTAGCAAAAATGTCACTCAACTGTTTTTCAGAATTGGTTGCTTTATTTCAGCTCCTTTACGTTTTAGTTTATAGTATTCCAACATGAGTCGTGTTGAGGAATGCAGACAGTTGCTGAGTTGTGTAAGACCTTAGCTTGCTATGTTTGCAGAGGAGAACAAGTCACAATTGAAATTTTTGGAAAGCCATGTGAGAGGTAATGTTCCCAGATTTTTCCTTAGGGGGGGTAAATTAAGCAAAATAAGTTACGGTATATTTATTTCTTCTTCTGACAGTGTTTAAAAGGGATTGGGGATAAATATTATGAGAATAATTTGTGTGATTCTACTAGATCATACTGTTTTACACTATGAAGTATATCTTGCCTTATTCCAAGTGCTGTGAGATGGGATTGAGTATAGGTAAGCTGATGGGTTAGTGCAAGTTTATTTTGACAACAAGATTCAGATTATAGGATTGATGATTTTCATTATATATCTTTTTTCAGTATGTTCATCAAGTGCACCAGAGCACAATAGTGTTTGAGTATGACTGTGAAGTTAATTTCAGCATGGGAATGGTGGAGCATTTAAATGAGCAGATTTAACTCTTTTCTATAGAGATCTGCAGCAGTAGTCTGGGTATCTGTCTTTCCAGATGATAAGGCAAAAACAAATCTGTGGTCTTGCAGCAGTGTAGTGCATTTAGTGCACATAAAAGAACGGCTATGTTAGAGCGAAGGGCACTGGTCCTGACAAGGCTCTGTAGAAGAAACAAAACAAATCTAACTGTGTTGTTAAAAAAAAAGCAGAGTCTTTGAGTCATCTTCCGAAGAAGAATTCGAGTAAATCCAGTGACTTAGGTCAGGTGAATTTGTACTGCCGCTTCATCATGGTCACTCAGTCACTTCTCCCAGATTATAGGCATCACACATCAACAACTGTCCATCTCGGAGCCTTCCATCCTGTAACTGCAGGTATATATCCCATCTGTTCAGTGTAGCCTGTAATTTGACCTCAAGGTACCCTTTGCGCCTTGAGGATTCCACGTCAAAGCTTGGTCTGGTGATTACCTAATAAAACCAAGGAATGTTTAAGAGTGTGTCTGACACCCATCTTCCGCAAGCTTCTTGATCTGACAATTTGGCCATGGCCAGCGGCAAAAATGCCGTGTTTCTCATACCAGAGGTCAATGTTGCTATGGTGTTTGGTGAGCTGATCAGGGAGGGATTTGTGATTGAATCTTTTTTCCCTGATTCATAAATTTAGTAACTAATGTAAGAAGTCAATTGACAATAAATACATGAAAAGTGGTATGGTGGTGTATGGTTGAGTGGATCTGGAGGATTTTCTATTTGATTGATTTTTTTTTTTGTTATTTGTAGTACAATTGATTTACAAATATATGAAAGGCTGGGCCTGTGAAGTGAAACTTACTTTTTATAGTTTTAGTAATGATGACTATTTAGTCAGCGAGACGTACTATTCACTCTGTCAAAAAAATGGTGTCTGACTGAATGGATAAAATGGATAAAGTTTGCAAAACAGTGATTTTATACAGAATAAAGCCAGTGTCAAAACTTCTGAAACAGAGAAATCAGATTTTATTGATTTTGATAGCATGATAGTGGAAACATGGGTGTAGTTACTACTGTAGTAGTAATATATCTACCCAAATTCCATTGGCACTATTTTTTTTTTTTACAGAGAAAATGATTGGAGATTGACTTGTGATCTGTTTGCATGTGGAGGGTCTTGCATCATTTACTGCACTATCCGCGTTAGTGGAAAAATAATTCATAAGGGACTGACCCATACCTGCAAAATAAGTAAACAGGTTGTTGGGTTGCTGGCTTATTGCGCAGAAAGAGTCAGTATCACATATAAATGGTATTTTAAAAGGGATTGTTTAAAGCAAATTTCCGCATAGTGAAACCATCAGAATACAGATTCGTTATAAAGGGGCTTCCCTCCATGAAAAACTTGTTCTTCTTAAACATTTGTGTCATTTAAGGTGTGTACTAGATTTACCTCCCACTGAGGCTTCTTCTTTCCTGTAAAAAACCTTTTTTTCTGTGAGGATTTCTGTTCATTGTTGTTGAGAAGTTATTCTGTTAGTGTTACTATTGCCCTTTGCAGTCGTTCGGCTGGGCTATAAGCAACATTACCCATCACCCTAGTTGTTTCAAGGAACATTTGTATGAACTCCATCACAGGTGGAGATCAAGAGTCTTTTTTTTTTTTGTATGGAGAGTTATTTTTGCAGATTTAACAATAACAGTATTGACAAAATAAGCCCAACAAACAAAAATGACTCATGTCTCAGCGTATTCGCTTCCATTTCCCTAGCGCACTGCAAGTGCACAAAGACATGTACCAGCACAGCTTTCAACGTACATTGGATACCTGTTGTGTGTTTCAGGATATCAAACGTCTGCAAAAGAGCCGTCGTGAGAACCAGGAGCAGCAGCAGAAGAGGGGTTGCGGCCAGTCTGGCTAATGATACTCTGTGGTTCTTTACGTTGTTGCTGCTGTCATCTTCTACTTTTTTTTCTAGTCTGGGCCAAACACATGGCAGAAGAGGGTCTGTACTCTCTGCCCCTCGTCATTTTCCCCTTTGCTGTAAGTGTTAGAGACACTTGCCTTTGTTTGTAAATTATGGCTTTCCTTCTCATGCTGTCCTTTTCCTTCTTTTTCTATCTTTCTCTCTCTTCTTCTCTTCTGTTTTAACTGTACTTTTTGTTCTTTTGTCTTCTTTTTTTCTTTTTCGTCTTTTTTTTTTTTTTTGTTTTCAGTTTCCTCATACGTGTTGTTTGGTACTTAACCAACTGTACTACCACTACTGCTGTATTGAAAAATGTAATCGCTTTTGTAGAGAGCAAAATGGGAGTGAGGGCAGGGTTGTCAGAGATATAGGGGGTGAAGTATGTGACGTACAAGTATGTCTCAACGAATATCTCCCAATGGTTCTTGGAAGCAGAAGGGAAATGTGTGGGTGACAGTTTAGACAACATGTGATGTGGGGGTCTATTGGAAGACGCAGAAGTGGAGAGTTAACAAAGGTAAATCTGAAGAGGTAGAATCAGTGATACTCTGCTAAGTGAAAGTGCATAATAGAAGGCAAATTGGTCACGATATGTTAAGTGGTGTATATGAAAGGACATTTTACGTTTGTGTAGAAAGAGTGACAGTGGTGTGTGTGTGTGCGTGTGCGTGTGTGTGGTGTATGGTGTGTGTGGCGTGTGGTGTGCGTGGGTATGCATGCTCATGGCATGTATATGTATGCACATACATGTGAAAAGACACTGTACTGTATGTGCTTGTGTATGCATATCAGATGTGTAACTCTTCAGTCTTTGTACTTTTTGTTGATATTTTCGTCCTGTTTCAGGTGTGGTTGACCGTGAGGGACTTAAGGAAATTACTGCACTGGTATTTTATCAAAAGACTTACAGCTAATGCTAAGGTAGTGAACAAGCCTTTTGGCATTTTTTTTCAGCAACATTGATAGCAGCTACCACCATGATTTGGCGTTTCTCTCATTGGTGCGGTGTAGTATTGATAAGATAAACCAGCACATGGAATTGAGGGGGCTGTGGCTGCCAAGGTGCTTTGGGTCTTACAGCAATGCCCCCATAACATTCTTGTGAAACCGTTGTCTGTTTTATCTACAAATAACATGCTTTGGTTTGCAGGGTGCAGCTGCAGTAAGGTCATGGTGCGCAAGTACTCCACTTAGATTGCCAGGGTGCTAGGATCGGGTGCTATGATATCATTAGGCATGACATCAAAAAGTACTTTAGTTTCACCTCAGGTAGTTTCTGGCCAGTCCATCATCGGTTCATGTCTGGGCATCTACAGGTGAACCATCTTGGTTCTTGATGGCGTGAAAGTCAATCTCTGAACCCTACCAAGTAGTATTAGCACAGCAGTTGCGCAGCGCAGTGTCTCCTCTAGCAGGTTGCCTCATGATGAACCTGATTTTGATTGCTTTCTATGGACTATTTACAAAACAGGAACAAGCTTAGGAACGGACAACATTGGTGTTGTAATGCCACTGAGAAGGCATGGGCGTATGGGATGGCTAAAAAAAAGAAAAAGAAGAGAGAAAAAAAAACAAAAACCTGTTTATTTATTTCTTGCATTTTTTGAAGCTCCACTGGATTCATTTACGATTTTTGTGATTTTAAAAGCAGCTTGTCAGGTAGCTGAAGTTCTGCGTATGTGTTGTGCATGATGTTCGTGTGTATGGGGACAATACCGAAACAAACTCATTGGTTGGATTGTTGGGGATTGAGTATAGTCGTCTTAGTTATCTACATTTTTTCACCAGTGTTTATAAAACAAGGTTTGGTTCAATAATGAAAAATAATATTACAGTTGTCGGAATCAGTCAATATTGTTACAGTAGCTTTAGCCATACAAATATAAACAAATGGAGCAGACGTTTATCTGCACGAGATGGTTGATTTTTGTCGAAGCTGAAGCAAAGAACTGAATGGAAATGAGGATAGCTTTAGTAAAAGTAATAAGAAAAAGAGAAAAGAAAAAGATATGTGGACATTCAGTGATTAATACATAAAAATCGGGCTCGTTTCTTTTGCCATTTTATGAGATCGGAAGGATCATGCATCATATTGAAGTTATTACTAATAAATGTGGGAAACTTCAGTCCTATGCTCGAGCCTCACTATCCGGGTGTAGTGTGTCCATTGCGTCAGAGATTGAGAAACAGTGTGTTCTGTTTCCCCAAATATGCAGCCTGGAAGGGACCTTTGGTTTACTCTACAATGCCACATACTATATGCCTGATGACATAGAACTGTGCAATGCCATTACACTGTAGCTTTACTGTATGCCAGAGGTGCTATAGTCCTGTGCAGGGACTCCATGGCATGATGCCGTATGTCCATTGCAGTTCCTCTAAATATGAATTGTGTGGTCATGGGTGGAAAATGGTTGTAGTATGAGACAGGTTGTTTGGATCAATTAAATTTTGGTGCTGTCAGGATAAGATAATCATAATTTGATCAGTAATCTTAAAAATGTCTCAACTGCACAGTGGATTGTCATGAAGTGTCTGGAAAGAAATGCTTTGTTGCTGGGTAATAACACAACATGTTATTATTGGCAAAACAGACAGCATTTTAGTACAATGCCTGCTACACAACAACACATTACAGCACTGTACGTCAGAGAGCGAAAGAAAATGGAGCTTGCAGCCCACCAAAGAAATGATCAGCATATGTTGGTGGCCACAATACTTGATGATAGTCTTGGTGTAGGTGTTATCTGTTTAGAGACTTGTTTGGAAGGGAGGAGAAGGGAAGGGGTGTTTCTCTTTGGTGTATTTCAGTAGACCATTACACCCACACCACTCAGTTCACTTTAGTGTGCTACAGTGTGCATGTGGACTGTTTTGTAGGTGGTGATTTAGCCTGAATGTAAGTTGAGTTTTGTTTGTGTTCTAGATGTGTTTTAATACGAAAAAGGGATGGTAGTACATAAGCTGGTTAGATGGATTGAAAGAAAATTTGTAATGGGAGATATAAAAGAAAATTTTCTGTGTC
>JADBJO010021108.1:22500-27500 GCA_016801955.1 Conus betulinus | reverse complement strand
GCACACACACACACACACACACACACACACACACACACACACACACACACACACACACACACACACCACATTCTTCAATGCACATCTAGTGCGAGCTAGGATAATGGTCATTACGCAATACTCCTCAAAGCACTCTGGTCCTTTCAACGTGCTTCTTTACGAGTTCAGTCGCACCCAGTCCATAAGTCTCTCTCTCTCTCTGTCCCTTCCCTCTCTCTCTCTCTCTCTCTCTCTCTCTCTCTCTTCTCTCTCTCTCACTCACTCACACACATTCTCTCTCTCTCTCTCTCTCTCTCTCTCTCTCTCTCTCTCTCTCTCTCTCTCTCTCTCTCTTTCCCCACTCTCTCTCTGTCCCTTCCCTTTCTCCCTCTGTCTTACTCTCTCTCTCTCTCTTTCTTTCCCTCCGCTCTCCCCCCCCCCTCCCTCCTTCATTATTTTACCCCATCTCCCTTTCTTTCCTCCTCCCGTCGCTCTGCCTTCTCTCCCTTTACCAGGCCTCTCCACTCTGTCTCTGAAGCGCACAACGCAGAATGTAGATTAACAAATTGGACGAATCCAGGCCACAGCCAAAACTTAAAATCTTAAATGTACAAAGTTCTGAGAATTTCCTCCTCCCTTTCCTCTCTCTCTTCCATCCTCTTTTTCTCTCCCTCTCTTGTTATATGACGTAGATTTTGCCACAATTTAGATGAAAAGGTCACAGGTACAAGTGTCCCTGAACCAAAAAAAGTTTCCGATTCTCATCCGAATTCTCTCTCTCTCTCTCTCTCTCTCTCTCTCTCTCTCTCTCTCTCTCTCTCTCTCTCTCTCTCTCTCTGTCGTTACATAATGTAGATTATGCGCATGTATGCAAGACAATTTGGAGAAAAATATTACGGCTAAAATATTAGTTCTTGACCAAGAAAAAGCCCCCCCCCCCCCCCTTCCAGATCTTGAACTGCTCTCTCTCTCTCTCTCTCTCTCTCTCTCTCTCTCCTCTCTCTCTCTCTCTCTCTCTCTCTCTCCTCTCTCTCTCTCACCCTCTTGTTATATGACGTAGAATGATAACAACCGCATTAGCGACAACGATGATCATAATGATGATGGTGATATTAATGTTTGATGATGATGATGATGATGATGATGATGATGATACTACCACTGCTGCTGCTATTATTACTACTACTTCTGCTACAACTACTACTACTACTGTATGATACCAGTAATAATAGGACATTTTTATGTATTTTTCTAGTACTTTTACATGTGCTTTACAGTATCAACCGAATTTACGATCAGCTGAGCAAACTGAAGGAACAGGGCCGGACTCATATGCCATTCCTTGAGAAAATGAATTTTCTGATGTATTCCTTCTCCCTTTCCGACTCATTCATGAACCCGTATGTTGTGGTTTAATTTTGAAGATTTCAAGTTAATAGTAGGTAATTGTAACAAATAACAATTTCAAAGACAGTTTCAACTTTGTAAGATTTAACATCTTTTTCTTAATGCTAATTAATCAGGATGAGGATGATGAAGATGATGCTACGGACTTCCAATCCGGTTCGAGGCTGCATAACAGGGATGTACTCTACGCTGACTTTCATAGTAAATCCCGGCGTCAACCAGGCCCGGGAGATACAGACACCTGCAGTGTTGGTCAGGAAATTTGAGCAACACTTTCCGTTCAGTGGATGAAAACTTGACTGTGTGGTCCTCTGGGTAGAAGCCGGTCGGGGCGAACAAAAAAAAAATCCCACAGATAAACGGCTCTGATAGGAATCGAACCCACGACCTCTCAGCTAGGAGTTCGCGACGCTAATGACCTCGCCATGGCGATTAAAAGATCATGTTTTTAAAAAATTGTATGCAGGTTCGTGACTTTAATCATTTGGTGTTATCTTCACACCAAGGGTGGCGATAAAAAGCTTTTATTACATATTGCTCTGGCAGTGCTAGCGCTGTTCTTTGCCGAGAAACTGCCAGCGATTAAGCTTGTGCACGCGCGCCAGCAATCAGACAAACAAACGCACACCACACACACACGCGCGCGCGCGCGCTCACACACACACACACACACACACACACACACACACACACACACACACACACACACACACACACACACACACACGTAGACGTACCCAAACACACACACACGCACACGCACACACTCACAACAACAACAGTACCAGCAACACACACACACACACACACACACACACACCACACACACACACACACACACACACCACACACACACACTCACAACACACACACGCACCCAAACACACACAAACACACACACACACACACACACACACACACACACACACACACACACGAACACGCACTCACAACAACAACACACACACAACAATAACAATAACAGCAACACACACAACAAGAACAAGAACAAAAAACAACAACACAACAACAACAGCAACAACAACACACACACACACACACACACACAACACTGACGACAACAACACAACAACAACACACAACAACAGCACCAACAACGTCAACAACAAATGCACACCCGGACATCCAACACAGGCTGACTTTGTTACACACATGGGTCAAAGAAGGCTGACTAGACACATTCCACGGCATTAAATGGCGCACGCTCGCACGAAAAACCACCAACCAACCAACCAACCAACCAACGTATGGCAAAGGTTAAATGAATGATGACATGCTGGGAAAAGCGGAAAGTAGTAGAACATCATCAAGGGAGAGAATTTTTGATCTGACGACACAAAAAGAGTGCATTTGAGTCCCCTTCTTTGCTTGTTTTCTAGCGCTTACCTCCATCCATCTCCGGTTTAAAATGTTTTTGACAGCCAGTGCTAATCCATTTTACGAATCTAATCACTCTATCTGTCTGTCTGTCTGTCTCCCGTTCTTTCTCTCCCCTCCCCCCCCCCTTTTTTTTGTTTCTGTCCCCTTCCTCTGTCTCTGTCCCCCCCCCCCCCCCCCCCCCACCCCCCCCCCCCCACACTTTTTTCGCCCCGCTCCCTTCTGTCAATTTCATAATGAATTAAAAAGAATGTTCACAAAAAGAGAGTTTAGTTTTATGGGAGCCCATTCACACATTAAAAGGCATTAAAAGCACTAAGACGATGCATGTATGTATATATTTTTCTTTCTTTTCACACTGAAGAATGTTTCCCAACACAGAACATAACAACTGAAATGCTGATCTCATTGATGGCACTGACAGACTTTTCTTTCTTTTTTTTTCATTTAATAATGAAGGTTTCTTGGTTTCGTGGAGAACATTGTTACTCTAAAATTTAGAATCTTCTAGAACAACAACAACAGCAGCAGCAACGACGACGACGACGACAACAACAATCATCGTCATCATCATCGTCACCGTTTATAAACCGATCACTCTCACTCTCTGGATGCGTGACCTTCACCCTAACGAATCGTAGCCGTTATCAAAAGCCCTATTGAATATGCTCCCTGCCCTTCCCCCGTCCCCCCCTCCCTCCACCCCAAGGGAAAAAAAAACCCTGTTGTTAACTATGACGAGTCCGCCAAATGTTCTCGGATTCTTACAGGCAAATTACGGGTAAATTTGCCGGTATTGAGATCAGTTTCCTTGGGTTCTTCAAGTGTGCGAACTCAGGCATCGTCCGAGGGGAATATCCCGAGTCGTATTCTGAAGGAGAGAGAGTTACTGGGAAGTGATTCGCATGAGACTATAAACCGAGGTTCCGTGTGTGAACGCACGCATAACATCTTGCACACACGTAAAATCCCATCACCAACATTCGGAAGAGTAGGCCAGTTTGGCCGTTGGTATGGATGACACGTTACACATAGCTGCACCCTGAGTGAGAAATGGAAAGAATGAAGGAAGTAAGGAAAATGAGTGATCGATATTGAACGATACTGACTGGATGACACGGGAAACGACTGAATGAGCGCCAGCTGGCAGTGTAGTAAAACACTTGAAGCATCAGTCGTGGCTTGTGGAGAGGACCGGGCTGTTAGTACAATGGGTAGCTTCGAGGAATGGAACCGATTTTTAATTGGAGGTTATGCATGAGAGAGGCGAGAGAGAGAGAGAGAGAGAGGAGAGAGAGAGTGATGGAGAGAGAGGAGAGAATGAATGATGAATGAGTTCTTTAATCAGAAGGCCATTGGCCCATTCTGCTGATGGCGGCCTCAATCAAAATACAGTTACAAACGATAATCACACAGTGTAAATACATGTTCTACCAGTACACGATACAAAATAGTAGCATCATAGTTAATGATGACAGCACGTCTTGCAAAGGCTTTATGTAAGTACAATGACAAATTTTCGCATCGTTACAATGTTAGACGATGAAAGTAAGACACAACCTGAACATGCATGGATTAATGTATTATTTCTTGGGGAATGGAATTCTTTTCTTAAATCACTGTAAGCTGGAACATAAAGGACAAAATGGATCTCATCTTCCTCAGCAGATGAAATAGTGGACATAACATATGTGACTCAGTTGTTGTTTTTGTATACCTTTAAAGAATGTGTGGTGAATATAGGTGCAAACTCCAAATCTAAAGGTGTAGTTAGGGCATCTTTACAAATTTGTATTCATAGACACATAGGGCTCCTTTAGATAACTATTTTTAAATGCTCCATACAAACTGTATCTCTCACTTATTTTGCGTATGATTGTCCCATTCCTGCCACCTGCAATTAGTTATTAACTTCCTCTGTCTAAATTCTTTAATGAACATCGAAACCGAACTTACACTTTGATTATCCCAAACACAAGAAAATCCAGTATTTGTCTAAAGTTGTACGAACATGTGTATTCTCAAGTTTATACAATGTTTCTCTGAATTGTTCTTAATGCTTGTTTAGCTTTACTTACCAATTCATCACATACTGTATAGACACTAAGTTTGGTTGAAAGCAGCACATACCTTCAGTGATACCTATAACTCTTAACAACTTTCATTTCTGTTGTACCATATATCAATTTTCTTTCAAGCTAAGTACCACCTTTCCT
>JADBJO010021108.1:10000-12500 GCA_016801955.1 Conus betulinus | reverse complement strand
CACACCTCAATAAAGACATTTTGACTTGACACACACACACGCACACACACACACACACACACACACACACACACACACACACACACACACACACACACACACACACACACACACACACACACACACACACACACACACACGCACACAGAGCCTCAAACGCTCAGCTAGGTTGGTTTAACTTGGCCCATGAATCTGGAATCGCAACAGATTCTTGCACACATCACCTGACGTGCATGCCTGATACGTATGCGCGCGCTTGCGCGCGTGCGTGCGCGCGTGTGTGTGTGTGTGTGTGTGTGTGTGTGTGTGTGTGTGTGTGTGTGTGTGTGTGTGTGTGTGCATCCTACCTGCCTGTGTATAAGCGCATTTCCAGTTTAGTGTGCTGACTTGAACGTAATTGTTACGGACAAAATATTTCTGTAATGTCAGATATATAATACCTCCGTTCCATATATCGTTTTTTTGTAACGTGGCAATTTTGCCGGAAAATATATCCACTTCACAAAAATTGCAACACTGTCGATGTTCATCATTTTTTCAACGTTCGGTTCGGGTTGTTTGGTTTAGTTCAATCAACGGTCCTCCTTCGATGCTGTTCACAAACCGAGAGGCATCATATTTTCACCGAGACGATACCCACCTTCTGATTTCGTTTCGTGATCGATGTCAAAGAGTTTCAGTTTCAGTTTCATCAACTGCATGCGAACTAGTCCATATACGATACACCATATCAGCTATGTTTTGAGACCGAACTGCGCATGATTTAAAGCTGTGGAGAAATTAATTAATGACGAGGTTAAGATAAGAGAACTTACCAGCCGCCGTGGCGAAGTGGTTAGCGTCGCGGACTCCCGGCTGGGGGGTCGTGGGTTCGAATCCCATCAGAAGTCATGTGGGTTTTTTCTGCCCCGACCGGCTCCTACCCAGAGTTGAGTTTGCTACGGCCTCAGTTGGGAAGACTGGGACCACACAGTCGAGTTTCATCCACTTAATGGATGCGTTTCTGAGAGTGTTGCTGAAATTTCCTGACCAACACTGCAGGTGCCTGTGTCTCTCGGGCCTGGTTGACGCCGGGATGTATTATGAAAGGAAGCGTAGAGTACAGCCCTGTCTCAGACGGAAATGGAAATCCGTAGCATCATCTTAATCATCCTCATTCTCATCGTTCAGCATTTAAAAAAAATGTCTCAAGTTCTGTGGCCCTTCATGCCCTGCTCTCATGGTGACCTCAGTTTCGATGTCCTCTCCACGTCTGTGGTCTTGGTTTGGTTCCGTCGCGGTCACCTGTATCGGCGGGTCCATGGGGGGCTGTCGTTGGACGGACGTGGTGGCGCCCTCCGTAGGGAGAGCTCACTCACGCAGGCTCCGCGACTAAGCAATTATTGTCGTCAGAAGGGGGCTTAGTAGGTGATGTCCTGCGTATATGATCAGAACAGGCGCCACTGAACACCACCGAAGTGACTCTGCAGCAGTGCAGTGTATCCTCCGGTGGGTTGCCTCTTGACGACTTGACATTGACTGCTCCCTGTGGATTGCCGGTACCGGGGGGGCTGCGGCGGGGCCGACCGGGCTGTGGCTGCGGACGGGGTGTCGGAATGAGCGGCGTGGGTGCACTGCCTCTGAAGTCGCGCAGAGATTGGGCACAAAAAAAAAAAAAAAAAAAAAAAAAAAAAAAAAAAAAAGAACCCCAGAACTTTAGAAGTGGGTCTCATGGGTCTCATGGCTGCGAACTGGTAGATATCTGACCTATGTGTTGACCCACCGCTCTGGTTGGACCTTGGATACCTAACTAACGTTGGTTGTGCCATTATTATACTGAACTAACTTTTTCACCTTTTTTCCACGTTGCTTTTGACTTTACACCCCCCGCGATGTGTGAGTCAATACACCACCCTTGCAGTCTACATAGGCATTACTGCGTGTTTTTACCTGTTACCATTCTTCCGCTGATGCGAGTCGGACAAGATCCATACTTGTGAAAGAGTCCTGTAGAGTTTATACCTTAATTGGCGATGCGGGTCGCTTACGACCCTACTCAATGCGCTACCGGGCCTGGGTATCACTTCTTAAAGTCTGGGTCCTCTACGACCCATATCAGCAGTAGTGTATGGTTCAAATGACGCCACTGATTATTTCCGTCTCTTTTTTGGATGCATATTGTCCCAAATCGGCTGACAGAGAGCTGACAGAGTTTGTAACAATTGCACCCAATTTCATTACCAAAAAAAAAAAAATCAACAAGTTCAAGAGATATGATTTTATTGTGCATGTGGGTTGTGGCTGACCCAGGAATCGTGGCAAAGGTTTGGATCACGTGGATAAGACTGACAAACTTAATTCATAATTTCTTCCTTTAATTCATATCTTGACATATAAAGGAACTGACTTAACATTCTCTTGGATTCCATCACACTGTGGAATGTTAGGTAACAAACTCGCTGACGAAAAAAGGTGCGAGAGAACTGAAATGTATTCACAACTTAATATATCCTTCACTTAC
>JADBJO010021107.1:0-17500 GCA_016801955.1 Conus betulinus | reverse complement strand
TCGTCCACATCTCCAGCAGCCGTCCCCAGGCGACACAGGCTAGACCGCCGTCACCCACACGGCTGGAAGGCTGACTGCGCCGCCTGACACTGACCTCTCACATCAGTGTCCCTCGAGAGAGATCTGCCAGGTCTTTCTCGGTGTTCTCTGCTATGTCACATTGCACAGAACGTGCGGGGGTGACTGCCCGACCCATTCCTGCAGATGATAAGTCTAAGCAGTCACAAGCGATGTTGTTTCAGTGCCAGAAGGTAATCGTGAAGACTCTTGGCTAGGGTGCATCGTTGTTGTGGCAGTGTGAGTGAGTGAATGCCCACTCTGGACAGTGTATACTTTTCAATCAATAATTGCCGAATAATGACTAGAAAAGATTGCATGTCATAGACTGCTATGGGAGAAAAAAAGAAAGAAAGTTTATGATTTTCCATAACAAAGATAGGAGAATGGTCCATTAAGGGGAAAAACCGTTGACAACAGTAAAGAAAGACAAAATAATAATAATGATAATAATATAATAATAGTGATAATAATAATAACAATATTATAATAATGATAGTGAAACAGTAATGATGATGATGATGATGATAATAATGATAATAATAATAATAATAATAATAATAATAATAATGAAATAGTAATAAAAACAGGCAGAGTCAAAGAAAATGTCAAGAAAGGGAAGTTAATCTAACGGAGAACGACCAGACGGGCGGGGGAGTTATCGGTCCTGAAACAGCCCACCCCTGCATCCCCATGGGGACCAGTGGACACATGACGCCACTATACTCAACAAGTTTTTCACAAGTGCTCTTCATTTAGTACACGAGAATCCCCCCCCCCCCTCTCTCTCTCTCTCTCTCTCTCTCACTCTCACACACACACACACACACACACACACACATTGACACAGTTATCATTTCAGTTCAGAGATGGCCATTGTATTGAAGAGTTATATCATTCAGGTTCATTTTTCCTAAATATTCCACACTTCGCAGGATTCATACCCTTGTATTATCATCGTTTTCCATCAGAATTTAAGATACAGTTATTAGGTAGGAATATGTCAAATGAATTGTTATTCAAAGTTGCAGTATACATTACTGAATCTTTTAAAATTAAAGGAAATGAAATCTCTGTCTATAACCGATTCGTAAGGTAAACGTTTACTTGTGCTGCTTATAAAATTGCCGTGTATTTCTTGTTTCTTTGTGTCATTATACTCTTTCAAACTCACCTTTACCATGCTAATGATTGTGCAATTCAGTTCTCATGTTCATATGGGCCAGAGGGCCTGCAAAAAATGAATGAACCATTATTGTTATTGTTTGTACACACACACACACACACACACACACACACACACACACACACACACACACACACACACACACACACACACACACACACACACACACACTCACTCTCTCTCTCTCTCTCTCTCTCTCTCTCTCTCTCTCTCTCTCTCTCTCTCTCTCCTCCTTCTCCGCTCACCTATTTTAATGATTTTTTGCCATTGTAGACCTTTAAAGCATAGACCCCCCCCTTTCCCCGCTATCCGCTTTTAGACTAAGTGATCCGCCCCTGCATTTGTAATGAAGGGAACAATTCTGACAATTGCTTTTCTGTAGAAAGCAGTGCCTACTGCCAACATCTGATAAGAGCCATGACTGTACGTCTAATATCATATACCAGTTACAATTCTTTGGGATATTGCTGCGCGGAGAGACCGCTTCAGCAGGTTGCATTGGACAGTGAATCTTTTCTGTTCTTTCCCATAGAAAGTCCAGGGGCATCTGAGAAGTCGAACACGATGTTTTCTCCGATTAGTATGTTGGGGGAGGACAATCTTCTTTTAATGGTCTGTCGCTCTGGCGCTGTAGGTTTGAATTAAAAAAAAAAAAAAACGGTTTGCAGGGTTGAAAGAGGATTAAGTTATTAAAATAAAGTGAAAAAAAAGTAACGGCAACAATAACAACAATGACGACGACGACGACGACGACGACGACGACGACAACAACAACATCACAACAACACAACAGAAAATATAAAGAAATACCAACATCAGGCAATTTAAACGTGAGAAAGTAAAACGATTCCAAACCCTACAAACAAACACAACGACTACGACGACAACGATGATGACTACGAGAACAACAAACACAGCGCCAAAAATAAAAGGAAATGATGACTTTTAGACGATTTTTTACTTAAATAACGACGGCGCCCAGTCACTTAAAAAACAACATCAAAAGGAAATGATGACTTTTAGACGATTTTTACTTAAAGAAAGGGAAAAAACCCCAGTCACTTACAACAACAACAACATCAACAACATCAAAACAACAACATCAACAACAACTGAAAATAAAAAGAAATGGTAACATTAGTACATTCCCAAAAGGTGTACCACTTCGCGCATTTTTTATACATTTCCCAAAGGCCCTCCCGTACCACTTCGCCATTTTATTTAAGGCCCCCCCCCCCCCCCCCCCCCCCTTTTTTTTTTTTTTTTAATCTTATACTGTGTTTTTGTCTCTTTTCCTTCTCCTATTTTTTCTTCTCTAGTGGGACATTTTCACCAGCCCCTTCTTATCTTAAAAAAAAGATTGCAGACTAAATTAAAAGAAAAGAAAAAAAAAATCATCATTGGGCCTGACTCATGTGTGTCTTTTCTTGTTTGAACAAATTCCGATTTTTTCTTTTTTTCCGAACCAAACTCCCCTTGTAAAAAAAACACACAAAAAAAAAAAAAAAAAAAAAAAAAAAAAACAAAAAACAAAAAAAAAAAAAAAAGGGGGGGGGGGGGGGGGGGAGGGGGATACACTCTATTCAAAATCATGGCCGAAACCATGTAGACTGTCTACGCGTCACCACCAAACGGGAACTGGAACTGTTGTGCCAGTGACGTATTCCATACATCTGTAGACAGTCAGCTGTGTGTGAATGAACTGGAACCATAAAACTGTTAAACTGTGTGAAGACAACTGAAACTGCAGAGTATTATTGAAAGCGTCCCCTTTGGTGGGTTTCAAGAACATTCATGGAACATTCGTGGTTATATGTGATTTCTGGGACTGTGTGATTCCTGGGATTATGTGATGATGTCATTCCTGGAATTACCCTGTCCGACTTCAAGATTATGTGACATGTGAGTATGTGAGGGCTAGAGAGTGGGCGATGAGAGAGACGACGAACGGGAGGACCAGGTGGCGGATTGGGAGTAGTGGGTTGGGGATAGGATAGGATAGAGGATGGGGAGGGAAAGAAGCATCGAGTGTCATGCTGTGCTATTGTTCATGTATATGTATATGTGTCGGTGTGCATATGACCCTGTGTAGTTGGGTGTATGTTGGGTGTATGTATGTATGTATGTTTGTTTGTATGTGTGTATGTTAATGTATGCATGCATGTTAGTATGTATGTATGTTAATGTATGCATGTTAGTATGTAAGAATGTATGTACGTGTGCATGCATGCGCGCGCGCGCGTGTGTGTGTGTATGTATGTGTGTGTGTGTGTGTGTGTGTGTGTGTGTGTGTGTGTGTGTGTGTGTGTGTGTGTGTGTGTGTGTGTGTGAATGTGAATGTATGTATGTATCTGGATGTTTATGGGCGTGCATCTGGGTGTATATACGAATGTGTATGATGTATATGAATGTAAACGACTGTATGCATTTGGGTGTGAGCGTCCATTTGGTGTGTTTTGAGTGCGAGTCCTGTTAGTAAGCACGTTTGTTTGCACAGGTCAAAGGGAAATTTGTTACAGTTGTACACACCGACTTTTACATTTTTATGTCTATGATCATATTCCATCATGTTGCTCTACTGTATGTTGTTATGAAGAGTGTTTGACAATAACGGATGCTACTTCCGGTTGCATATACTTGTGAACATTGTACCCGAGTTGGTTGGTCTCACTTGACCGACTGCACTGAAAAAAATTTCGGAACGTTGAACAAGATGTACCATCATAGCTTTTGTTTGTTTGTTTTTGTTTTGTGTGTGTGTGTGTGTGTGTGTGTGTGTGTGTGTGTGTGTGTGTGTGTGTGTGTGTGTGTGTGTGTGTGTGTGTGTGTGTGTGTGTGTGTGTGTGTGTGTGTGTGTGTGTGTGTGTGTGTGTGTGTGTGTGTGTGTGTGTGTTTTTTCCCTCATGGCGTGAAAGTGTGCGAGCAAGTCCGTGTGTATGGGAGAGAGAAGCGGGGGGGGGGGGGGGGATGAGAGGGGGGGGGGGTGGGGGGGGAGAGGGGACGGGGAGGGGGGGGGGGAGGGGAGATAGAGGGGGGGGGGGGGGCGGAGAGAGTGAGAGTGTGTGTTTGTGTGTGTGTGTGTGTGTGTGTGTGTGTGTGTGTGTGTGTGTGTGTGTGTAGCTTGTGCGTTACACGTGTGTCCCAGGCTTTATGTGCAAGTACAGCACAGGGACTAAGGGACTAGTGCAGTTGATTCTTTGATATGTATATAGACATCAATAATGATGTGGACATTCTACAGTCACTGTGTTTGGACATTCAGCGCTTCCTGTATCAATTACTCATCATATTGATCATTATTGTATCCTTAATGTTAGTAAGAACATTGTGATCTGGTGATGTAACATGTGCGGCGGAGAGTTTGCTGCTGCTTTTTTTTTTTTTTTTTTTTTTTTTTTTTTTTTTTTTTTTTTTCCCGACGGGTTATTGGTATATGTTTGCGGCCTGATCTGTAATATTCTGGTCTGAAAGTCATGTTTGTTGGTTTCCTTTTCACCTCATTATTTTATTTATGGCAAATTGGGGTAAATAACAAATGAATCTGAGCATTTGGGTCAATAGGACCAGAAATCCTTTGTTGCCGGTCTCAACAAATGAGCAACGGTCCTGCCATTGAGACGTAGACGTAGACACAGATGCGCGCGCGCGCGCGGTGTGTGTATAGTGCGCTCGCGCGCGATCGCACGCGTGTGTGTGTGTGTGTGTGTGTGTGTGTGTGTGTGTGTGTGTGTGTGTGTGTGCGAGAGAGAGAGAGAGAGAGAGAGAGAGAGAGAGGGAGAGGAGGGGGGGGGGGGGGAGAGGAGAGGAGGGAGTGCTTTTGTTTTTTTTTGTTTTTTTTTTTTTTTCCCACGCGTGTGTGGGTGTATGTGTGAGTGTGTTGTGTGCAAGCATGCGCGCGAGTGTGTATGTGTGTGTGTGTGTGGGGGGGGGGGGGGGGGGGGAGATTGAGAGAGAGAGAGGGGGGGGCGAGAGAGCGTGAGAGCGTTAGCAATCGAAGCAGAACGCATGGGCCGTGCATGCAAACTTGTAAGGGCGTTGCATGTGAAGTAGAGGGAAGTGGGGGCGGGGGTGGGAGTGGGGGGAGCGGGTGGTAGCAGGTGCAAGGAAACAAGGGAACCGATGGTTGGGTGTTTTGTGAGGTTCAAGAGTAGCGAGCGGATGTTGGAGTTAAAAAAAAAAAAAAAAAAAAAAAAAAAAAAAGGGGGGGGGGGGGGGGGGGGGGGGGGGGGGGGGGGGGGGGGGGGGGGGGGGGGGGGGGGGGGGGGGGGGGGGGGTAATTACGGGGAAGCGTGTCGGAGAGGGACGGTGGAGGGAGGGTGGTCACGAACGACCTTCAGCTAAGCTGCCCATATTCTCCGCTCTACTATGCTTGACCTGTGCTAGTAGGAATGTCTTGATTACATGTACAACTTATGAGTCCTACAAGAACATGACAGGTCTGTAAATAGTTTGTTTCCGTGAGTTATGTCATTGTTAACACCGTTGACACAGGGGGACAAAATGAAAACATAGTATTTAACATTTTCACTGAACTGCTGCTGCTGCGCCAGCTTGTGGTTGACTGTTATGCTGTACAGTACACTGAAAATGTTGTTGCGACGAGTACTGTTCTTCAGCGCTTGTCGTATTGTCTTTGATTGGTTTACATACTTTCCTTTGTATTATACACAAACGTTTTTGCATATGTGTATATTTCTTGTTTCTTCCGCTTGTTTTCTGCACTGCTTCCCTTTTTGGTCATGCCAGTGCAGAGTTTTCTCTTTACTTATATTGTAAAACTATCTGGTTTCTTTTATTTTTTTCCCTTGTATCTATACTTCTAGATTATCACCGCAAGTGAGAAAGAATTTACATTCAAACTGCTCACACTATGACTTCACTTGCTTCCTCCATCTGTTTCTAATGAGAGAGAACCCACACCAATCCACAATCCTGGCTTGCTTTTTGTTTGACATTTTCCTCAGTACTGTCACATAGATGACTGTTGGAATCAGTGCACATAGAGCCAGGATAGGTTTATTTCACTCGACTGCTCTGACTCTAGTCCGGAAACTTTCCTTTCTTAATAAATCCAATTGCAGAATATTTTTCATACTGCTGACAGCACGCTGTCTACATGACATTCATCTTGCTCTGCTGGTTCAGTTTTCTGAATACATCTTAAGGCAGGAACAGTTTGTCGGGTATCGAAATATACCAATGTCTCACCATGTTCGCGAAGATACGCGCTTAGTTTGTAATGACATCTTCATGTATACTGCCTTCGTTATCCTTCTTTATATCATACTTTCTGGTGATATTGAACTAAATCCAGGGCCCACAAATCAGAAAGGAACTGTGCGTTATACATGCTAATATCAACAGCTTGAAAAATAAACTTGATTTACTGTCCGCTGACTGCAATGATTTTGATGTCATAACACTGTCAGAAACCTGGCTTCAAGAAACGGATTTAAGCAGTACCATAGAACTACCTAATTTCCATCCTCCCGTCAGACGTGATAGACCTAACGATCCGCATGGTGGAGTGGCCATCTACATTAAAAATTGTCTGTACTGTAAACCACGCCCAGATCTTCAAGTCAGTGGTCTAGAATCGGTCTGGGTGGAAACCAAAGTAAACCAAATGAGTCTATTAATTGGATCATTCTATCGTCCGCCGAACTCCCCTGTTAGTTACTGGCAGCTGATAAGTGAAAATATAAGAAAAGTTAAATAACACAATGTTACAGTTTATCATTTTGGGCGACTTTAACACAGACTTCTTGAGGAATCCATCACATCACCTTCTAGACATCATTAATCAGTACAGCTTGAACCAAATAGTAAGTGAACCAACGCGTATAACGGACACTACAAGCACATGTTTAGATTTATTATTACACAGACTCCTCAACTTATCAAGTCGATGGAAGTCTTACCTGCAGCGTATAGCGACCATAGTATTCCCTGTGCTATCCTGGAAAACACCGTAAAAATAAACTGCTCCTTCAAAAGAACAATATTCAATTATCGTAAACTAGATAGAGAAAAATTCTGTACATTGTTGAATGAAGTAGACTGGGATACCGTACTAACTAAACAAACAGTAGATGAGAGTGCTAGTCTTTTTTCTGAAACCCTTTTGGCCATAGCCAAACAATGTATGCCTGTTAAAACTGTAACCGTCCGCCCGCAGGACGTGCCCTGGATGACTGATGAGATTCGATTTTTGATCGACACGCGTAAAACAATTCACCGAATTGCCAAACAAAGTAATCTTCCCGAAGACTGGGAAAAATTTCGTCGGTTCCGAAATTATGTTACATCAAAAGAAAGAGATAGGCAAACAGAATATTATAACCAGCTAGACAAAAAAGCTTCAGACTCATCAAGTTTGGAAGTAAAGACTGGTGGAAACTGGTCAAGTCATTCTTCAATAAAAAAGGAATCGAAGCTCAGGAAGTTCCACCTATCGAGTCACAGGGCATAGTGTATTACTCAAAACAAAGACAAAGCAAATATTTTCAATTCTTATTTTGTTCAACAGTCAACATTAGAAAACGATAACGACAGGCTGCCAAATGTTACATTTCTTGATTGCCAACTAGATGAGATTATACTTTCACAAATTGAAGTCGCTGACACATTAAAAAAAACCTGGACAAAACTAAGGCATCTGGTCCAGATTTCATCCACAACATTTTGTTAACAACTTCAGCTCATGTTACATGTCTTCCGCTTACTACACTGTTTAACAGATGTCTTCGTGAAAGTAGATTTCCATCATTATGGAAGACTGCGCATGTGACCCCTATATACAAAAAAAGGACCAAAAGAACTTTGTAGTATTATAGGCCAATCTCTTTACTAAGCTGTGTTGGAAAAAGGTTCTAGAGAAATGTATACATCGACACATCTATTTCTTTCTAACATCAAATGCCATTCTTACTCCTCTACAATCTGGATTCATCCCAGGTGATTCTACAGTTAATCAGTTACTGACCACCTATAACGAACTCTGCACTTCCCTTGATTCTGGAGTTACCACACAAATTGTATACCTGGACATTTCAAAAGCATTCGATCGTGTATGGCACAGAGGTCTCTTACTGAAGCTAAACGCGGTCGGAATAAGAGGGAAACTGCTAGAGTTTCTGAGAGACTACCTATCCAACCGTTCCCAGGCAGTGGTTATAAAAGGTGAAAACTCCGACCTCCAGAGGCTTCACGCAGGAGTGCCACAGGGATCCGTCCTAGGTCCCTTATTGTTTTTAGTCTATATTAATGATATAGTACATGATATCGCTTCTGTAATTAAGCTATTCGCCGATGATACTAGTTTAGCACTTTCTCTGTCTAACCCTGTAATCCGCGCTGATATCTTAAACTCTGATCTGGAAAAGATTTCTGAATGGGCAAAGCGCTGGAAGGTTAAATTCAATGAGAACAAGACAGAACTGGTAAATTATCCGAGATCGCGAACAAATTTATCCACTGACGTTCGGTAACACGCCTCTGCAACCAGTTACTGCACACAATCATCTTGGTCTGATTATACAAAATAACTGTAAATGGGACGAGCATATCAGATGTGTACAATAAAGAAAGTTAACATGTTGATAAGTTGCCTACGAAATTACAAATATAAGATATCGAGAAAAGCATTAGAGACCATGTTTACATCATCATTTTCTTGCCGCACTTTGACTACGCTGATATTGTCTGGGACAACTGCAGTGAAACACAAGCAAACATGCTAGAAAATATTCATTTTAGAAGCAATTCGCATCATTATAGGAGGTGTCAAAGGCACAAGTCACAATAAGTTGTATGAAGAATCCGGATTCTGCTCTTTAAAAGAAAGGAGAAGGAGACACAAAACTAATAAAGTTTTATAAAATGGTCAACGGTTTGTGTCCTGAACACTTATGTAGCCTAGTACCAGATCTAGTATCAATAAGAAATCCCTATCACGGCGAAGACCTCTTGACAGACATGTGCCACTATGTAAAACTGAAGTATACAAAAATTTTTTCCAACCGCAACTAAAATGTGGAACGACCTCCCTGACAACATAAAATCCACAAAATCACTTGGAGAATTTAAACGTTTTATTTCACGGGACGACTCAGTTGTTCCCTATTATTATTATGGAGAGAGAAATGAACAGATTCAACATTGCAGACTCCGCCTAGGAATGAGTGATCTAAATCAAGACCTTGTTAACCGTCATCTTAAAGCAGATCCGGTTTGTCAATGTGGCACTGGTTCAGAAACGGCCGAACACTTTCTATTATATTGTCCTAAATACACTAACATCAGAAAAGACACGATTTCCACCCTTGCACCCAGTCTACTCGAAGTCGGTATTCTTCTTCGTGGCAAGCAGTCCTCCGACGTGAGGATAACGAAGCTATATTCAAAGCTGTCATCGTTTTATCAAACAATCAAAACGTTTTTGAAAAAACATGTAAAACTTCGCATGCGGTAATGATACATATGTTTATGAAAATGAAATCTTAGAGCAGAAAATATCTCTCTCTCTCTCTCTCTCTCTCTCTCTCTCTCTCTCTCTCTCTCTCTCTCTCTCTCTCTCTCTCTCTCTCTCTCTCTCTCTAAACGCTTCATGAAAACGTTAATGATGTGTGAGTGGTTGACTACCATGCATTTTATAGTCTTTAGTGTTTACTTTGCTTACTACTATCTTTTCTTATTTTTCCTCAATTTTGTACGTGTTTGCATTTATGTGTATGTGTAAAGTATGTTTATGTACATGTATATATTTACATTTTTGTATACGTGTGGGTATGTATTTATGTTTGTTTGTTTCTTGCGTATTTTGTTTTGCATAGTAACTTTAAAAAAGTATCCTGTCATTCCTTGTCTACATGTGTAAATTATAAACATTTGATTTTGCAAGAAGCAACACTGCTGGGGAGAGGAACAGTGGTGGTTCCCAGAAACAAACACAAACAAAACAAACACAAACAAAGAAATAAACAACGGCAACAACAACAACAACAACAACAACAACAACAACAACAAAACGTTATGTTTTATTGTCAGAACCCATCAGCCAAAACAAATAAAGAAGCGAAAAAAAGAAAAAAGAAAAAAAAGAAAAAAAGAAAAAAAAAATCCCCACCCCAAAACGTGTTTTATTATCGGAACCCACTCAAAAAAAAAAAAAAACAAAAAAAAAAAACCCAAAGAAACAAACCAAAACATAAATAACGACTAATAAAAAGGAAAAGCACGGAGCTGCATGTCGCATGCATTGTTTACAATCTGACCGACCACGTGGCTCACATCACGGCTTGCGGGGAGCGGAGGGCGCAGTGCACAATATGACGTACGTCAGTTTATTAACTCGCATTCTGGCAGCGGTGGCCTGCAGAAGAAGAAGAAGAAAGAAGAAGAAGAAGAAGTGAGAGGAGGGGGGGGGGGGGGGGGGGGGGGGGGGGATGGAGGAGAGCAGAGAGTGTGTGGGACAGGGGGGATGGGGGAGGGAGTGAGGGGAGCGAGGATTGAGAAGGGGAAGGAGAAGAAGACCAGGAAAAAAAAAAAAAGAGAGGAAAAAGTAAAGAGAAAGAAAAAGATGTTTTGCGCGCACTCTTCCCAATGTCGAGCATCCCGAACTACAATATGAAGAACCATTTGCTGTAATTGAGACTAGGCGAAAACACTGCCAACCCATCAGAAGTGCAGGAAAATGAGAGAGGCTGGGGGAGGAGCAGGAGGAGGAGGAGGAGGAGGAGAAGAAGAAGAAGAAGAAGAAGATGGAAGGGATAGAGGAGGAGGAGAAGAAGGAAGACGAGAAAGAGATGGAGGAGGAGGAGGAAGAGGAGGAGGAAGAGGAGGAGGAGAAGGAGGAAGGGGTTGTCAGGGGATGGAAGGATGGGAGGGGGGTGGGGGTGAGATGGGGGGGAGGGGTGTGTGTGTGGTGTTGAAGAGCGTAAAGGGTTTGAGAATGATGACAGTGTTGGAGCAGCAGAGATACGTTAAAAAAAACACAAACAAACACCAACAACCAAAAAACAAACAAAAAAACAAAACAAGATGCAAAGCATATAAACGTACTCCCAGTTTATCTTGAATACGCATGTGAAAAAAACGTCACAATCAAATATGCGTCATTACGTATTTCGTCACTGAGATAGGAAATCGGCCAAGTACTTTTTAAGACATTACATAAAGAAGAAAAAACCCATTTTGGGCCGTTATAGCCGTTAGTGACGGCTATAACGGTAAAAAATAAAACATCGGGCATCATCCGTGACCCGTAATGAACGTACCTACAAATTTTTAGAAAGGTCGGCCCAGAAGTTTTGTCTGGAGCGAGTGGAACACATTTTGACCACTTACAGACAGACACACAGACAGCATTTCTTCGTTCCCATTGTAAAGCACTCCCTGTACTATAAGAACTGGGGAGTACAAAAAGAGCGCTACACTGATTTCTCTCTCTCTCTCTCTCTCTCTCTCTGTTTTATTGCCCATTCGTCTGTGTCGTACTACTATTGTATTGACGGTATGGCCGTTGGGTCTCTGATACTTGTGCATGCTTTTGTTTGTATGTTTGTAAACGAAACTAACGATGACAACAAACAAACAAAACCTCTGTCAAAACATGCTAAAGCCATCAGAAGTCACCGAACAGAACAGAACAGAACAGAACAACGTGATGGACGCACTCTGACAGAACTGAATGGGACCGAGAGGGAAGGAGGGGAAAAAAAAGAAAAAGAAAGATAACGGTTAAAAAAGAATGGATCTAGGGAGGAGGAAGGAAGGAAGGGATGGAGGGAGGGGGGTGGAGAAGGAGGGAAAGAGCAAAGAGGATGGGGTGGGGAGGAGGGGAGGAAGTGCAGGGGGTGTGGAAGAGAAGGTCGAGATCAGGAACAGAGAATGAAAAGCTGTGCTCAAGACTTTTTGTTTCATCCAGTTTGTGTCCCCCCCCCCCCCCCCCACCCCCCACACTTCTTCCCTCTCACCATTTTTCCTCTTACCCCTCACCTCCACCACTCTCCCCCCCCCCTCGCACACACTCCCGTTCCACCCACCCCAACATCGTCCCGAGTACCCACGCCCTCTGTATAAAAATCCTGGGTTCCAGCAAGCAGCATGAAGACCTGGTGCCAAGAAAGGGCCAAATAAGAAAGCAGGCAGTTGTCCCGTCCCTTCCCCACTCCCTTCCTCACCCACCCACCCACCCACTACACCCCCTCCCTCCATCACCGCAGAGTAAGCAGCAAGCACGCGCACCTCTCTCTACCTCTCTCTCCCACTCGGCGCGCGGCTACGGTTCGGAGCCTGCGTCGATTACTAAAAGCCTCCTCCACCTCCACCACCCTGCTCTACTTACTCTTCCCACACCCCGTCCACCCCTCACCGTTTCATCTATCCCTCCCACCGGTTTCCCAGACATTGATTGACAGGTTGGTGGCGAGGTGATCTGCTCGTCAAAGACAGATTCTGATTGGCCGAGACGGTACTGGCCCTTGCTCCGGGCGCTCAACTTGAGAAGCCGGGTAACCCCCCCCCCTCCCTCGCCCCACCCCGCCCCTCCCCCCCACAGCAAACCTCCTCGCCCTCCTCCTCCTGCCACTAACTACCACTACTACTACCTACCTCGCTGGGTTCTATCTTCTTCCACTCGTGTCTTCGACTGGTCAGCTTAGGCCCACTGCTGCTTACCTCTCGGCTCTGCTGTGCGGGGCTCTTCCCTTTTCTCATCATCATCAGCATCAGCTGACTGACTGACTAACTGACTGACCGCGCGCGGCGGCACTGGAGGTGGTATCCGATGTGAGAGAGTTCCAGACCCCGACGCGGATTAAAGACAGTTGTAGTGACAACTGTCTGTCTTTCGCTATTACGAATTGAGCGTAGACTGTGGTGACACAGAGACAGAAGAAAGAATTGTTGGCTCTAGGACACACAGCGGCTGTTACCTGGTCAGCGAACGTGAAAGCAGCTTTGGGCGAGAAAAAAGAAATTCTCACTGATTCTCTTTTATTTTCATTTTTTTTTCTTTTTATCTCCACACCGGTACCAGACCGTTGTTGTCTGTGCCAGAGGCAAGCCAACCTGGTAGTTTTCCAGTTCATCATTCCAAGAAGAGCGCGGTGGCAGGCATAGGACTCCCATTCACTGGGTGGTGGTGGTGACGGTGGTGGTGGTGGACGTGTGGTGGTGGTGGTGGTGGTAGTCGTGATGATACAGAGCGCCTGTGGAGAAGACGAGCGTCTTAGCGCTGTGAGCCATACGTGCACGTAGGACGGAGGAGGGAGGGGAGTAGGAGCGTGGGAGGAGGGGACGGGGGGACGGGGAAGGGACGGACGGGTCTCCTCACTACTTGCGGCACCGGGGCCATCGTATCGCCACCACCCTCGCCGTAGTAGCAGCCGCAGCCCGCAGCAGCAGCATCAGCAAGCAGCGAGAGCAGCAGGCACGACACGACGGGCACTTATGTGGCGGAGGTGCCAATACACGCTTCAGTTTGGAGGGAGTCGGTGATTCCCTCCAGATGCTTCAAGAGGGCTGTGCAGGTGGCGCTTAATTAGCAACCTCCACCCTCTCCCCACTGCTGCCTTTGCTTTCCTCCCTCCCTCCATCGTCTTCGTTCTCCACGGAGTTGGCGGTGCTGGTCCTACGTGTAGCCAGCCGTCTGGGAGACATCTGCTGCTTTGGGGGACAGCCGTTGTCAGCACCTCTACAGGTAGGTAACTGTGGCACGTCTTCTGCCTCCTGCCCCCGTCCCCCCCCCCCCCCCCCCCCTCCCCCACGTCTACTCCCACCTCTTTCTTCTCTTCCTGGCTATAGACAACTTGTTACAGAATCAGAGGTTGATCATCATCATCATCATCGTCATCATCACTGTCATCATCATCATCATTAACCTCCTCTTCCTCCTCCTCCTCCTTAGCAGCAGCAGCAGCAGCATCGCCTGCATCATCATGTTCGTCGTTGTCGTCGTCATCGTCGTCATCACCATCATCCTTTTTCATCATTATCGTCGTTGTTATTCTTCCTGTTGTTGTTCTTCTGTAAATCATTACCTAATAATTTCTTTTGAAAAAAAAATCAGTCGAGTTAATCTTAAGTCTGTTATCAATGTTTCATCGTAGTTCTATTTATGTACTTTTTTAAAATCTCATTTTGTTTTGATTTGAGAATGACAAAAACCATGTCAAATGACTTCATAATATATGATCTTACTGAATGGTTTGTCTCTTTGACTTCAGCCAGAGCTTATTTCAGTTAAGTACAAAGTGAAACAATCATTGATTAGTGAAAAAGAGAACTATGGTGCTGAAAACTCGAAACACACGTGTTGTCCAAGTGTACATGTCTGTTTTACACTGCTTTAAAAGCTGTAAAGCACGATTGGTACAATAATCATGAAGTTTAATGATAAAGCTGATGAAGATTGATTTACATAAAATTCAGTGATGATTATGATGATGATAATGATAATGATAATGGCAATAACAATAATGATGGTGGTGATAAAATAATTATGATGATGATGATAATAATAATAAATAATAATAAGAATGGTAATGATAATTATAATAGTATGATGATGATGATGATGATTACATGATAAAAAATATCAGCAACAACAACTTTAGTACTAGGTATCATAATCATAATAACAATAATGATGATGGCGATGATGACGAGGACGTTGATGATATAGTGATGATGATCATGAGGAGGAGGAGGAGGAGGATGTTGACGATGATGATGAGGGTGATGATGACGAGGACGATAATGATATGATGATGATGATGATGGTGATGGTGACGGTGACGGTGATGGTGATGATATTGATGCTAATAGAGCACCCCCCCCCCCCCCCCCCCCCCTGTTCTTTCTATAGACAGATGGGTGTCTTTATCACAAATGACGCAGGAGTTGTTCTGGAGTAACTGAAAAGTATAGCACGATAGGTACGATAATCATCAAAGGTTTTGAGTTTCGGCTTGAACAAAAATTGAACAACGACAACATCATAAATAATAACAGCAACAACATGAACATTAACACCACCACCACCACCACCATCACTAATAAAAATGATGATGATGATAATAATAATAATAACAACAATAACAACTGTACTACTACTACTACTACTACTACTGCTACTACTACTACTACTACTACTAGCAATTATTATCATTATCAGTATTATTGTTATTATTATAATCATTATCATTATCATTATTATAGAACAACGATAATATTAATAATTTCACTACCGATAATAGTGATGATGATGATGATGATGATGATGATGATGATGATGATGATACTAACAGAACAAGTCCCGATCTTTCTGCGGCCAACTGTTTATCGCAAAAAAATAGATCAATTCGTTCTTGGTTGCTTTTAAAAGAGTTTGCCCAGTTGCTTCGATAATCATGACAAATGAATGTTGGCTTAAACAGAATTCAATCCTGGCGATAAGGAATGAAAGCGATGAAGAAGATGATGATGATGATAACGACGACAACAAGGAAGAAGAGGATAATACTAATAGCGCCACGTTCTTTCAATGGCAAACTGATTGTGACATCTGTATATAAGTTTTCGTCAAATTTCTTATCAAATAAGCGATAAGATGAACCATGGTGCTCTTTCTTTTTTCTTTCCTTTCGTCTTTGATTTCCATGCGGAACGAGAGACGGGTGGGGTTGAGACAAAGTGGTGGTGGTGGTGGTATCCCATTGTCTTTCACGCCCCCCCCCCAAAAAAAAACAAACAAACAAAAAAAAAACAACAACAAAAAACAACAACAACAACAACAACAACAAAAAACCACCGCAGCAGGGGTGCATCTTTTCACTGAAGAGTGACAGTCATTGTTAGTGCAGCAGCATAAGTCAGCAGCAGAAGCAACCCCTGGATCTCATCTCATGCGTATGTTTATTCTTTTGAGCTAGCTTGCTTGGGATGGGGTAGGGGAGGAGGGATGGGGAGGAGTGGGGATGGGGAATAGGGATGGGGGGGGGGGGGGGGGGTAGGAGGCGGGGAGAGGGCACCGAAGCTTGTTGGAGACCATTGAGTGGATCGGTTCCCTTTTTTTTTTTTTTTTTTTTTTTGTAGACAACCTGCCGTGCAGTCCATTATCGTTGACATCATTCCTTGTAAAAAAACACCCCCTATTGCCCATCTTTCCCGCCCATCCCCCCCCCCCCCCCCCCCCCCCCCCCCCCCCCCCCCCCCCCCCCCCCCCCCGCCAACTCCACTTTCTCCACCTCCCCTACCCCCCAGCCATTTCCCCTCCCTCCCGACTCTCTCTTCCCCGCCCCATTGACTTCCATGTGAAGTAGTAGCAACAAATTTCATAGTTACATGATTTGGTTCGTGTAACTTCTGAGTTGAGTCTAAGCTTTAAAAAGTTGGTGTCTTGTATTATGCCTGTGTGGTTGAGGAGGCACTTCTTTGTGTGTGTGTGTGTGTGTGTGTGTGTGTGTGTGTGTGTGTGTGATGTTTTCTTTGTGTCTCTCTGCCTCTGTCTCTTTATGTCTTTCTGTCCATCTGTCTGTCTTTCTTGACGTTGTATATTGTGAGCAGGGAAGATACCCGATGTACTTTTAATACAAAAAAAAAAAAAAATTAGATGAAATGTGTTAAAAAACAGTATGAAGCTAAAAATAATGGATTAAACTTAGGGTTACATTTCCAGGCTTTTAAAATATTTTCTGCTTGAATTGTGGACCAATATTGTTCGTCAGTTGACACGATTAGTATGCGTTTGGATTTGTTTGGAATAATCAGGGCCACGGAAATGTTTTTAGGATTAACATTTTAACAAAATGCAATGCTTCAAACAAAGAAGTACTGGATCAAAGTTGACACAGTCGGCGTAAACGTTATCAGACTAGTGGACAGAAATTGTATAACACAGATCTCTAAACGTTATTTGAGATGACCCACGGTTCATTACACTGAAATGAAATTAACTCAGTGGATTAGATGTTCATGGACTAAATTTGAATTAAGCATATCTGATTTAGCTTGCCGTTATCCTGATACGATGCCAGAACTGACATTAACTCATCTACCGTTTTCTACAACTAATCTAACTGGAGAAAGTGAGCTTTTTTCATTTGTATTTTGTTTTGCGATCTTAAGTGCAGTCTGTTCAACCTTCTTAAAAAAAATCCATGAAATTTCCACTACTGTGTGCTAGTGGCAATCAGACAACTCTGTCAATAATTTGTGGAACGTACCATCATCAGACATTCCAGTTTCTTGGAA
>JADBJO010021106.1:20000-30152 GCA_016801955.1 Conus betulinus | reverse complement strand
TGGGTTCCTCTCTTTCTTCTCTTATTTTCTCTCTCTCTCTCTCTCTCTCTCTCTCTCTCTCTATTAATACCGCTATATACTATACTTGTATATTTATACGAGATATAAATGCGTGCTTTTTGTTGAGTTCTGTTGTGTTTGTGTGTGTGCCCTGTTGTTTTTGTGGTTGTTTGGTTGTGTGTGGGGTGTGTGGGGTTTGTGTGGTAGTGTGTGTGTGTGTGGTGGTGTGTGTGTGTGTGGTGTGGTATAAACATGCACAAATTACGTTATAACCCTTGCACATGCATAAATGCAACGATGTCAATATCAAGGAAACATGAGAGTGAGAGAGAAAGGCAGAAGGTTCAGAGAAGTAAAGAAGAAGTTTTTTATAACTTACATACTTAAAGACCAATAACCAGCAGGCAACATAATTCCACTCCCACATTATTCATGCAAACCTTGTCGTGACGCCCGAGAGACCGACCGCCCCCTTTTTCCCCCGATGACTCCGTCCCCCCCCTCGGAGTAGAGAGGGATGAGAGAGGATCTTACTCTCTTATTTTTCTTTCGTTGGTCTTTTCTCTCTTCCCCCCCCCCTTTTTTACGAGAAGGAGCCGCGAGAGAGACCGAGGAGAGAGGAGAGGAGAGAAGTGATTCAGTCGGAGAGGACGGGACGAGAGGAGGCGCCGGCGAAGGCAACGCGGGAGACCGAGTCGTCGTCGGGAGGAGAGAGAGAGGAGAGAGTTATGCCTAAGATCATTAGTCTTAGAACTTTATTCATTTTACTAGTGAAGTGTTTTTCTAAACATTGATTACTTCAAAAATGACTTTGATGTTTAATAACAGCGCATGATACCCGTTTGGATCTTTTCCCCTAACCAGCCCTTCATTCCATCCCCCTTCACTGTCCGGCACCCCGGCATTGTCTCACCAAGGAAAGACATACAACTCTTGAGCTGTGCGAGTGGATGGAAGGACAAGGTAATTTTTAGCCGCCTTTGCTGAGTCTGTTGGTGTAATTTGGACCATTTCTGAATCGGTACCCACACTGACAGTACTGCACCTGCTGCCCTTTTAAAATAGACGGTTTAACTAGGTCGTTGATTTGATTATTCATCCAAGGTGAGTTTGCAATGGTGAATCTGGCTCATTTCTATATCAGCTCCTCAATAATAATTCCCTAATCTGCCAATAATATAATATAATAATAAAGTAATAATACTATAATAGCAATTATATAGCAAATAAGCCTAACATAATAATAGCAATTATAACAAACAACAACAACAACAACAACAATATAATAATAATAATAATTGGTTGTGCAAATGAAACCCTCAGTCATCGCGTGAAATGAAAAATTTTTAAATTCGCTAACGAGATTTTGTGGATTTTCTGTTATCTGGGAGGTCGTTTTGCAGAGTTTAATTGCGGATCGAATAAAATGACGTTTTGTACACTTTCAGTTTTAACATACACGCACATGGACTCTCAAGGTGTCCTTCGCTTTGTGCGCTTGGTTTGTTTTGATTGCTTTCTTAACTGAAAGTGGCTATGTGTTAGTGGATGTTTTATATTGTGTGTTGTGTGTGTGTGTGTGTGTGTGTGGGTGTGTGTGTGTGTTGTGTGTGTGTGTGTGGTTGAGAGAGGAGAGAGGGACACGAGATAGCCCAGATACAGACAGACAGACACAGAGACAAGAGGAGGAGGAGGAAGAGTGTTAGGGTGGAGGTGGTGGGGAACAGAATTTCCGGTCAATTCACCTAAAGCTGACCGCCATGTTCCCCAGCATCTGCACACTCTCCTGCATGGATTTCCGTTGCAAAGTTCTAGACGGAGGATTCGCTATAATGTCGGTGGTTGACTTTCAGCGACCGACCCCCTGATGGACGTCTCATGGCAGAGAGGCGAGAGGGAGAGAGGAGAGAGAGGAGGAGAGAGACGCCCCGTATTCCGAGGAGAGAGATATTGAGAGAGAGATAGAGCGGAGAGTCTTTGTGACGACGACGCTTTGGAGGAGAAAGAGAGACAGGAGAGAAGAGAGAGAGATTATTCGAGAAGAGAGGGCGATTTGATTTGGATGAGAGATTCGAGACGAGGGGAGAGTGGAACCACGGAGAGGAGATGCGAGACCGAATCCCGAGGAGAGCAGACTGAGAGACAGACATAAGACAGACCAGAGGACAGACAGACAGCAACAGACGGACAGAAAGACAGAGAGTTTTAAAGGGTTGAAGGGTGTTAAGGGAGTCTTAAGAGCTTTTAAAATTTGCATTAGTTAATTTTGGCGTGGCGGGCTCCAACATGTCCCCCTTCCACCTCCCCCGTTCCCCGCCTCCCTGGGCTTGGAAGGTAATTGGTAATTCAGACAGGGACCGTGTGCACTTCCGTTCACCCGACAGCTAAACCTTTCTCCGTTTCCTTCCCTTTCTTCCTTTTCCTTTCCTCCATTGCCCTCGCCGCCACTTCATATTTACGCCCGCAGCAGCCGCCCTTCATTTCGCAGCCACAACTTCATTAGTGATTGACGGTGGGGAGGGTGGGGTGGGGGGGGGGGTTCCTTGCCGGTGAGAGGGAGGAGGAGTGGGGGGAGAATGGGGCTGGGGGGGTGGCGTGGCTCTGCCAGGGCTATGGGGTGGAATGTAAGGGCCATTGAAAGTAGCGGCGCATCATGTTTGAACTCTCTTTCCTCCCGTGCACCTGCCCGACTTAGCCTGGTTAGGTTTTGTTACTAGGCGTAGCCATCCGATTGACCGACTGCAGTTCGTTGCAGTTCGCAGGAAGAAATACCAATGGCGGAGGGCAGCTAGCTGTCCTTTGAGGGACACTGATGTGAAGAGGTCAGTGTCAGGAGGCGGCGCAGCGAACCTTCCAGCCGTATGGGTGACGGCGGGCGGGTCTACCCGTGTCGGCCGGAAGTATTGTGGAGGCATCGCGGATGAAGCTCTGCCTACCACGATTGCTTGTGACCTGGGTTACCGTGCTTTTTGGCGGGCCGGGCTGGGAACACCCCCGCGCGGGCTGGGGCTAGAAAAAAAAAAAATGACCTCGGCTGCCTCCATACGTGCCCGTTTTTCCTGCATGGACCATACAATACGAGGGTGATACATACTTCATTCAGTCCGCTCATGACACTATTGGTCCGGCCTCTCGCGTTACCCAGGGAGGTTTTGCTCATTACGCGGCACTAGGACCATCGCCACCCGAGCTTCCGAGCATGGAAAGTAGGCCGCCTGACTGATGACCCTGATGGACGGGCCTTTTGAGGAGGAAAGAGGCTGACGTTGTACCTACCCAACGCCCATCGTCGGCCAGCCAACACCTGACTGTGAACCCAAGTTCGCGCGCGGAGGGGAAACCAGAGCTGAGAGAGCGACAGAGGACGGCCTCCAACGCAACTCGACACTACTTAAGACAACTACAGAAAGCATGCAGACGGCAAGTCTGCGACCGGTGTTAGTAAAACCATGTCCTTAAGGGCCTCTGTCCCAAATTGTCAAATCCATACCCACACGGCTCACTATCACGGTTTTGGGAGAAGAAACCGAAGTTGTAGGTCAGCAGATCTGGCGCCATCATTCGGATCATTATGAGTTGAAAAAAAAATTTCCTACCTGGTGCCACTAAGGACATCATAATGGGTATAGATCTGAAAGATATTACATCCCCGTTCCAAGTAGGAAATCCTTTTACGGAAGGTCCGACGGGGGTTGTATATGAGGAGAAAAGTTTTTCGTATCAATTGTAGTTAACATCAAACCAATGAATTACAATATATTACCTCGAAAGACCGACCAGTTCAGTCGTGGTCGCTTTGCTCACCTCACGCATCCCCTCCCTACAAAGTCTGTACTTTAATTATTGGGACAGAAAGACAGTGATGTTGCAGCACTACCTTGCAAGCAGTAATACATGCAAATTCTACCTGAGGCGAATAAATCTTTCCCTAACAACACCGTAACTTCGCAGGTGTTCAAACTTCAGTGAGGTATCAAACACCTAATCTTGTTTTTTTCGAACGAATCCCGGTCGGCCCCCTTATGCACTCCCCCACAACACGGACTCCAAAATCATTGCAAAAATCTTTGTTCCGCACTTCGACCACGTTCCCGATCTTCCCCGCCAAGTCAAGTTTGCTTCAATGCCGGCTCCTGTAGATTTTTTTCGCTGGAATTTTGTAGCAGGAAATAATAACCATCAACAATTTAACACGAAAGACCAAGACGGGAAAAAAAACATGAACCAAAAAAGCCAAGGGATTTACTCTTTTTTTTTGGTCTTGTCGGTGCTGCTGGAAACGATAACTCAGTGGACACCACACACACACACAAAAATTCACACACACGTACACACCACCACACCACACACAACCACATCACCACAAACAAACACAACACACAACCCCACCACTAAGCCCGTTTTTTTAAGAGCGTTCACAGACGATATGTTTGTGCAGAACGAGGTTGAAAAGTATACGCCCCCCCAGTGACACAACGGGCTAGCCATGAAGTCAGTGAAGCTGATCTCGCGGTATCCCTCCCACCCCAATTCTCATACGACAGCAAGCGAACCCCCTTCCCGGACAGTGCAGAACTCTTCAGACCGGACAGCGATTCCTTAAGTGACATTGGAATCAACACACTGGGCTCGGCTACCATGACGATTGTGTTCAAACAAGAGAGAGAGATCGAAGGAAGAGGAGAGAGACCGAGAGAGACCGCCGGTCGGAGATCCGATTAGGAGCACGTCAATGGGCAGGGACGGACGTACTCCCAGACGTAAACAGAGGGTTATCAGGTGGATAGTCTTGCTACTATGCTTGAGATGCCAGCCCCAGACTTGCTAAGGCACGACCCGAGACGAGCAGAGACACAGGACCAGAGACAGAGAGACAACAGAAAGACGAAAGAGACAGACAAACAGACAAACAGACAGACAGAGTCCCAGCACCACGGACTACCATCAAGTTGTTCACCTTAAACTATATCGACTCTTTTTGACCAATCACCCCATCCTTCTGTATTCTTCCTTTGCTTTTATTCCTCTCCGTTTCTTTCACGCTTTTTTCCCATTTTACTGCCTATTTTGTCGTCTCGTAGATTAACCATCAGGTTCACACCCACATATGTTGATGGTTGTGCTGTCATCCACTTACGACACCCAACCCCCCACTTATTCACTCCCCCGGTCACCGTATTCCCTTATTCTGTCAGACAGCATGACTCAGGTCTGTCTGTCTCTGTCCAGAGTGTCTTTCTGTATGTTGTAGGTCCTGCTCGTCTGTCTCTGTCTGGTGTGGTCTGTCTGTCTCTCTCTTCCGATTGTCGTGTCTATTCTCTCTCTATATCCCTTAGTGATGTTCTGCGAGTCAGTATTTATCCATTCTGGTTCCGCCATGTAACCCACCCTACGCCCCCCCCCGACACACGCCCTGGGCAACTTGCTGAGCAGCGCCCCGGTGCGGCGCACGCCGAACTCCCGAAACATAACCTCCCAACCACAAGCCACCACCCCACCCAATTATTTTTTCCCTGTCAGGCAATTTTTGTGAACGAGTCCGTGGACTACCATTCCCCCACCCTCCATTCTCCCACCCCCTCCCTCTACCTCCGTCCTCCACTTTCTAAACCTCTACTCATCAGCAATTCTCTGTCAGCGGTTTTGAAGCCAAGGGAAGAAAGACCGAATCAGACTTATCTCAACGATAAGAAAGGGGAGGGTGAAAGAGGAATGTTGTATTAGGGAAGGGGGGATAGGAGAAGAGTTGTATAAATCGGGGCGTAAAATGCTAGCAAGTACCTGCACGAAAAGAGCGGGGTAAACACCGGGTTTAAAAATGCTAGTAAAGACATACAAGTTGACCTGAAAAAAAAAAAAAAAAAAAAAAAAAAAAAAAAAAAAAGGAAAGTTATTAAACAGTCCTTGTATTTTAATTTGGATTTCTTTCCCATTTTAGAATCCACGTCATTTTTTTGTCAATGAAAATAAAGGTAACCTTCTACAGCAAGAAGTCGAAAATGAAATCTTAACCAGAACCGTTATCTTATCTCCCCCCCCCCCTCCCCAACCACAATAATAACTAGTAGCGCTCACGTTATTGAGTTCAGAGATTCTAAGGACGGTGTTCTCACAACGGCAGCCAGCGGATTGAATCGGACAAGCTGACAGCTTGGACAGACAGCATCGTACACCCTAGCCCAACCAGTCGTCACCTACAACTTCCACAGAGTCAATACCAGCCTCAGCTCTCTTCCAGTGTTTAACCGCAGCCTAAGAGTAGAGAGAAGAGAGAGAGAGAGACAGAGAGAGAGACAGACAGACAAGTCAGATAGACAGACAAGACAGGACAGCGAAAGGAGAGGGAGAGAGACAGGGGATGGGGGGAATGGGTAAGGGGTGAGTAAGTGTGGTGTGTGGAGGAACAGGGTGAGAGAGGTTGTAGGGAAGGGAGTGTGTGCGGTGTGCGACTGTGTGTGGCATGGGGGGGGGGGGGGGGGGGGGGGGTGTGGCGGGTAGGCTCTCTACTGCTATCAGCCCAATCCCACCACATTTTTCTCTTCCTCACTGCCTCTTCCAGTTCAGCAGATGTGAATGCTGTTGGCTTATCGGTTAGATAGATAGACAGATAGATGGATAATTAATAGACAGGATAGATAGATAGATAGACAGATCATAGATAGATAGATGATAAATAGATAGATAGAGTAGTCTGACAAAAACGCAGAGAGAGATAGAGAGATGGATAGATATAAACAGCATGGATGGATGGATAGACCCCCGAACAGATGACTAGACGACAGACAGAGATTGATGGATAGATAGATAGATGTATAGATGGATAGATAATTAGATAGAATAGACTAATGTCGATAGGCCATACAGATAGATACATATATACAGGTAGGCTAGACAGATAGATAAATAGACAGAGAGAGAGGTCGGTACGACAGGACAGAGAGAAAGGTTTGCGTCGATATTGACAGGTAGGTAGAACAGGACAGAGAGACAGACAGACAGACAGACAGAGAACAGTTTTCGTCAGGTTGACACACAGAGACTTTCAGGACAGGAGTGGCGGGTGTGAACACAGTGTCGGTTGACAGGAGTGGCTGTTTCACACACAGAGAAGAAAGAGGTACAGGAATGGCGGTGGTGTTGACACACAGGGACTTTCAGGACAGGAGTGGCCCCCCGTGTTGACACAAACAGGGAGGAAAGTGGCGAGGACACACAGGAGTGGTAACAGGGTAGCGGTGTGACACACAGGGAGCGAAATGAGGACAGGAGTGGCACTGGTGTTGACACACACAAGAGAAGAAAACCAGAGTACAAATTAGCAGTGGCGGTGTTGACACAGACAGAGAGGAAAGAGGACAGGAGTGGCGTTGTTGACTGCACACAGGGAGAAGAAAGAGTACAGGAGTGGCGGTGTTGAAACACAGGAGGAGGAAAGAGTTGACAGGAAGAAAGTGGCCGGAGTGGCGGTGTTGACACACAGAGAAGAAGAGTACAGGATGTCGGTGGTGACACACAGACTTCAAAGAAGTACAGGAGTGGCGGTGTTGACACACACGAGAAGAAAAGAGTACAGAGTGGCGGTGCTGACCACACACGCGGACTTTTTTTCAGGACAGGAGTGGCGGTTGTTGACACACAGGTAGACAGAAGAGAAAGAGTGGCGGTTGTTGACAGGAAAGTAGGACAGGCTGGTTGGTTGATACACAGAGAGGGAAAGAGGAACAGGAGTGGCGGTGTTGATACACATAGAAGAAAGAGTACAGGACTGGCGGTGTTGACACACACAGGAACCGGCGTGGCGGGAAGGGAAGGAAAGAGTACAGGACTGGCTTGGTGTTTGACACCAGACAGGAGAGGTACAGTGAGTTGATACAGGACGAAAGAGGCAGACTGGTGTTGATACACAGAGAAGAAAGTGCAGCAGGCGGTTTGACACCCGGGAGTGCGGGCCTGGAAGTGCTCTGAGTACAGGACTGGCGGTTGGTTGACACAAGAGAAGCTACGACTTGCTAGGCGGGAGGGGGGGGACATAAGACGTGCAGGAGTGGCGGTGCGTGACACACAGGACGACTTGCGTTCGGGGGGAAGAGTACAGGGGAAAAGGTAGTACAGGAGTGGGCGGGAGGTCCTTGACACACAGGGAGGTGCGTGGACACGACAGGGACTGGCGGGCGGGAGGGGGGAGCGAGGGGAAAGAGACAGGAGTGGCGGGTTTGACACACAGGGACTGCGGGCGGGAAGGGAGGAAAGAGTACAGGACTGGCAGTGCCATATGACATGGAACAAATTCCATGACCAGACAAACGTAATGAGTTTCGACCTTTGGTTCTCTACATGCAAGACGAATAAATGTGTGACAAGCAAAAACCCCTGAATACATGAATATATAAATAAATAATATACACATACGTATATAACACATAATTGAATACATAAATAAGCAAATATATAAAGCAAATGAATAAATAAATACATAGAATAAACCTTAGAAACAAAACAAAAATAAATACATTAATAAGTATACAAATAAAATGAATGAATATATAATACAAAAAACTAAATAAACCTAAAAACAAGGAAAATGCCACGGTCTTGCTCGGCCGTTTCTCTCCTCGCCTGTGGAACAAAAAGGTTACTTTGAGGAAAAAAAAACAAGAAGAACAAGATCAAGAAAAAGGTGTTGTGTGTGTGTGTTGTGTGTGTGTGTGTGGTGTGTGTGTGTGTGTGTGTGTGTGTCGTTGTGTGTGTGTGTGGTGTCGTGTGTGTGTGTGTGTGTGTGTGTGTGTGTGTGCGTGCGGTGCGTGCGTGCTGTGTGAGTGGTGTTGTGTGTGTGTGTCTTTGTGTGTGTGTGGTGTGTGTGTGTGTGTGTGTGGTGTTGGTGTAGAAGTGATAGTGATTGGTGGTGTATTTGTGTGTGTGTGTGCGTGTGTGTGTGTGTTGGTGTGTGTGTGTGTCAGTGTGTGTGCTGTGTGTGTGTGTGTGTGTGTGGTGTGCGTGCGTTGCGTGCGTGTGGTGTGAGTGAGTGTGTGTGTGTGTCTTTTGTGTGTGTGCGTGCCGTGTGTGTGTGGTGTGTCTTGTCGTGTGTGGTGTGTGAGCGTGAGGAGTGTGTGGTGTTTTTTGTGTGTGTTTGCGTGCGTGGGTGTGTGTGTGTGTGTGTGTGTGTGTGTGGTGTGTGTGTGTGTGTGTGTGTGGTGTGTGATGAGTGAGTGTGTCTTTGGTGTGTGGTGTGTGTGTGTGTCTTCGTGAGTGTGTGTGTGTGTGGTGTGTGTGTGTGTTGTGTGTGTGTCGTGTGTGAGTGTGGACAGTGTGGTGCAGCGTGAGTGCGTGGTGTTTGTGTGTTAGGGCGATAGTCATCATTGACGGTGGTGTGGTGGTAAATACTGTGTGGTGGAGGCACGTATTCCACCAACAGTCCAGTGGTGATGGTGCCGTGTTTTGCCGTGTGCCGTCAGAACAGGTTGGTGGTGCCAGTGCTGGCATGGGGAAGTAGGGCAGCTATTGACTTTCCTTGCCCTGAACTCTTTTCGCTGCCACTCGTCGGCCCTGTCAGTGCCTTCCCCCTCGTTCATCTCTCTCGGTCTCTGTCTGTCGGGCGTCTGTCTCTGTCTCTCTCTCCTCTCTGTCTGTCTGCTGTCTGTCTCTCTCTCTCTCTCTCTCTCTTCTCTCTCTGTGTCTGTCGGTCTGTCTCTGAGGTCTCTGTCGAGTCTGTCTCTCTCTCTCTTTTGTCTCTGTCTGTTTCTGTCTCTAGTCGCTCTTCTCTCTGTCTCTCTGTTCTGTCTCTGGACATAAATACACAGAGAGAGGAGGAGATGAAGAAAGAGAACACCAGGTTGGAGAAAGAGGGTGGGGGAAGAGAGAGAAAGAGGAGGGGGGGGACAGAGAGAGAGAGGAGGAAGAAAGGGAGGGAGAAGAGGGAGAGAGGAGAGAGAGAGAGAGAGAGAGAGAGAGAGAGAGAGAGAGAGAGAGAGAGAGAGGAGAGAGAGAGGTGTTTACAGGGAGAGGGTGGGGGGAACACAGACAGAGAGTGACAGACGGACAGACAGAGGAAGAGTGTTCGCATTTTGCGCGCGCGCGCGTGTGCGCGCGTGTGTGTGTGTGTGTGTGTGTGTGTGTGTGTGTGTGTGTGTGTGTGTGTGAGAGAGAGAGAGACAG
>JADBJO010021106.1:12500-15000 GCA_016801955.1 Conus betulinus | reverse complement strand
GGTCGTCTCCTTCTTCTCCACGTCCGTGTCAGACAACGGGTAGATGACCTCGCCGATGATCTCGTCCCGGGGAGAGCGGTCGAAGCTGAGGACGACGAAGTGCAGCGTGATGGCGCCCATCTGGCCCGCCTGCACCCCGTAGAAGGTGAAGGTCTCGTCGTACTTGGGGTTCAAGGTCTTGCGGACCACGCGGGTCTTGCACTTGTGCTTCTTCTCAGGCAGCAGCTGCAGCTTGACGTAGGGGTCGCAGCCGCCCAGGCTGGGGTCTCGCGGCGGAAGGTCGCTGGCGCCCACGATGTTGACCAGCAGCGCGGACTTGGCCTCGTCGTGCTCCACGGAGAAGCTGAGGGAGCCCAGCTTGGTGGAGAGCAGGGGGGTCCGCACGGGAGTCTCCGGCCCCACTGTGGACAGCATCACCTCCCCGGGCGGGTCGCCGGCTCTGAGGACCTCCTCCTTCTCCGGGGTGGCTCCGTCCTTCTCGTTCTCCAGGTGGACGTCGGCGGTCTTGACGTGGACCGGGTCCAGGCTGCCGCTGCCGCTCATGGACTGGAAGCCCGTCATGGGCATGCGCTCCAGAGAGGCCTCCCCGCCAGGGGGCGTGATGGGCTGGTGGCCTTGGACTTCATCAGCTTAGGTCCAGCGCCGGAGCCTCGCACAGGCACGCTCTTCTTGAAGCTGCCGGAGGTGCTCTCCTGGAGGCCACGCTTGATGGCGGAGGACAGGCGGTTCTGGGCGTTGCGCATGACGCGCCGGCGGTAGCACTTGTAGGCCATGGCGGTCAGCGCGGCCAGGAACACCAGGCAGCCCGCGGCGATTCCCACCGCCGCTCCCTCCGTCACTGCAACCGGTCAGAGACAAAAGAGGAGGTGGGGGGGGGAGGGGGGGTGGGGGGGGGGGGGTGGGGTTGGGGGGGGGGGGGGGGGGGGGGGGGTTGACGTCATGAAGTTTTGTATGTTCGTTCTGATATGGTGTGTGTGTGTGTGTGTGTGTGTGTGTGTGTGTGTGTGTGTGTGTGTGTGTGAGAGAGAGAGAGAGAGAGAGAGAGAGAGAGAGAGAGAGAGAGAGAGAGACTTTTTTTTGCAGAGTGTCCAATTGTTGTTGTTAGAGTTTTTTGCACACAAAAAGATACTGTGAGTGATCGAGGACTTGAGAGAGAGAGAGAGAGAGAGAGAGAGAGAGAGAGAGAGAGAGAGAGAGAGAGAGAGAGAGAGACAGACAGACAGACAGACAGAGACAGACAGAGACTGAGAGACAAACTGATTGGCAGACAGACGGACAGACGGACAGACAGACAGACAAAGAGAGAGAGAGGGAGAGAGAGAGGGAGAAGGAGAGAGAGAGAGAGAGAGAGAGAGAGAGAGAGAGAGAGAGAGAGACGTAAAACGCACGCACCCACCCACCCACCCCACCCCACCACACCACCAGCAATAAATGAAAGACACGCTTTCATGAGTACCTAGCTTCTATTAAACATAATTCTAAGCTTGGTATGAACAAGAACAAGGAGGAGGAGGTGGGTGGAGGAAGAGGAGGTAAAGGAGTCTCGGGGTACTTGGGGCAGTTGTTGCGTGCTGGTTTCGACTATCGTTCTTCGTCAGTGCTGTTGATTTGAATAATGTACACGTGAGTTTTCGTGCAGCCCACGTTTTTATTCTTGTGGCCTGGTTCACTGCTATTTGGGTGATCTTTCTGCAGTTTTCACCTAGTATGGTAAGGTAATGTTGCTTGCAGCCCAGTCGACCGCAAGGGGCCATATCAGAGCTGTCACCACGTTGAAATCAACCCACAAGTCATTCAAAAACTAAACAAACAAACAAACAAAAAAAAAACTTATTCACACAATCCTTCAAATCCCACCTTCTCAAAAACACACCCGAAAATTTTGTTAAAAATCTTTCGTGTGTAAAATCTCAGATCAGATGAAAAATGTTAAATATCTTTCAGAAATTCAGCGATTACATCAGGTGGGACATCTCTGAACAAGGTTTTCATGGAGTCTGCTGTAAAATGCTTAGTCTCACGTCATGCAAGTCCCACTCTAAAGGAACATGTTTCATTGTGCGTGAATGACATGGAATGCACCACGGAGCTTCTTCACCTTTCAAATGATAAGAATGAGTGTAAAACGAGTAGCCTGTGTGCAAACGGCCCAAGATTGTTTTTTCTTTACCACCGCCCTTGGAACATGGTAAAAACTCTTTCAGGTTTGGACGGATTTGGACAAGTTTGTTATCCGTCTGCGAGTTCCATTCCTCTTGCCAGAGATCTTTGACGTAAGCCTGGGCTTTGGGTTTCAGATCAGTGAGAGGGATAGACAATCTGCTCATGTATTTCTTTGTGGCACTCTTGGCGAGTCGATCAACCAACTCGTGTTTGCCTCGAATGCCGTTCACTCTAGTCCTGTCAATATTGATTCTATTCAAACACAAAGACTTGCAAGTGAACTCACCGGATATCTGTCTACTTTTGTATGCGACAGGAACGAACATTTTTTCAAACA
>JADBJO010021106.1:0-7500 GCA_016801955.1 Conus betulinus | reverse complement strand
TTTCTATTTCTTTCACACACACACACACACACTTTTTTTCAATACAATTAGCGCGCGTTACCTATATACAATAGACCATCTATCTGTGCCTCCCCACCCTCCCCTCAACTTTTATTTTTCATCTCCCTCTCTGTGTCCCCTCTCCCCCTTTTCCTCTCAACTCCCTGCCCCCCCCCCCCCCCCGCCCCCCCAGCCCACTCCTCTATTAAGCGGCTGACTAGGTTTTGACAGAATCGTGTGGTTTCCACAGAAGCCACATCTTAGACTAGCCGATGGTCAATCTGGAGATGTCAAAGTTGGCCATGTTTGTCCGAAGCGAACTCAATCAATTGCAATGGAAAAAAAACGACAAAAAAAAAAAAAAAACCCTGTGTAATATATTCGTGCGAGCTCATGCGTACCATGCTTATATCATAATTGGATTGCATTTTTTTTTCGCTATTAGACTGGCTTATTGCTGCTTACCCAAGAATGACAATGTAGGTTTTTATTCACTGTCCCTGCTGCTTCTATCTCAGAACGGGGATGGCACAGTGTCACTAAATGGTTCTGTCAATCCTGGACTATCTCAGAATGGGATGGCAGACCAGGGCACACAATCTCAGAATGGGATGACAGACCAGGGCACACAATCTCAGAATAGGATGGCAGATCAGGACACACTATCTCAGAATGGGGGGGCAGATCAGGACACACTATCTCAGAATGGGACGGCAGATCAGGACACACTATCTCAGAATGGGGGTGGCAGATCAGGATACACTATCTCAGAATGGGATGGCTAATCAGGCCACACTATCTCAGAATGGGATGACAGACCAGGCCACACTATCTGAGAACGGGACGGCAGATCAGGACACACTATCTCAGAATGGGATGACAGACCAGGCCCACACTATCTGAGAACGGGACGGCAGATCAGGACACACTATCTCAGAATGGGATGACAGACCAGGCCACACTATCTGAGAATGGGACGGCAGATCAGGACACACTATCTCAGAATGGGATGGCAGACCAGGCCACGCTATCTCAGAATGGGATGGCAGATCAGGACACACAATCCAAGGTAGTAGCAGCAAACAGCCCGCGCAGTAAATACAAACACACTTGGGTTTATAGTTTCAAATCAACTGATTGAAAACAATGATAGATTCATTTTTTACGCTTTGTGCTCTTCAAACAAACAAAACAAACTGATTAAGGTCTAGGACCCTCGACGGTTATGTATGGAGAGAGGATTTAGTTGATCATATCTGCTGTCAATGTTACAAATCTTGAACAAGGCTACGAGGAAACTGATGTGAAAGAGAGAAAGAGTAGAAGAGAATTCTATTCAGGAAGGCCCTAGTCCCATCTGAAGGGTGTGAACACTGATGGTAGACATAATAGGACAAATTAAGATGATCCTGTTAGCGAGAGAGAGAGAGAGAGAGAGAGAGAGAGAGAGAGAGAGAGAGAGAGAACTGAAAGCCATCACCTCTCTCTCTCTCTCTCCCTGCCTCTCTTTCCCTCTCGCTTTGTCTCACAAAACTGCGATACAAATTGCCACTTTACGTCATTTTTCAGTCTCTACCCCTCAACCCCTTCCTCCTCTCACACTCTTCCCTTGGTCTGCCTGGTTGACGTTTGATGTCAACCGAAGCAGTGCTAAGGGCTCAGGGCTGACGACAATGGGACAAAGAATGTTGACGTAACTAGAGTGCCAGTCCAAGCTCTACTCTCCCCCATCCCCCACCTCCTCCTTCACTTACCTGATCATGCCGCTTCTTATCGCAGTGGGGGAAGGACTCCCTCATCCTTCCCCTCTACTTCAGAGAAAAATAGCTAAGGACTCCCTCACCCTTCCCCTCTACTTCAGAGAAGCAGCTAAGGACTCCCTCACCCTTCCCTCTACTTCAGAGAAGCAGCTAAGGACTCCCTCACCCTTCCCTCTACTTCAGAGAAACAGATAAGGACTCCCTCATCCTCCCCCCCCCCCCTACTTCAGAGAAGCAGCTAAGGACTCCCTCATCCTTCCCCTCTACTTCAGAGAAGCAGCTAAGGACTCCCTCATTCTTCCCCTCTATTTCAGAGAAGCAGCTAAGGACTCCCTCATCCTTCCCCTCTACTCAGAGAAGCAGCTAAGGACTCCCTCATCCTTCCCCCTTACTTCAGAGAAGCAGCTAAGGACTCCCTCATCCTTCCCCTCTTACTTCAGAGAAGCAGCTAAGGACTCCCTCACCCTTCCCCTCTACTTCAGAGAAGCAGCTAAGGACTCCCTCATCCTTCCCCTCTACTTCAGAGAAACAGATAAGGACTCCTCATCCTCCCCCCCCCCCCCTACTTCAGAGAAGCAGCTAAGGACTCCCTCATCCTTCCCCTCTACTTCAGAGAAACAGCTAAGGACTCCCTCATCCTTCCCCTCTACTTCAGAGAAGCAGCTAAGGACTCCCTCATCCTCCCCCTCTACTTCAGAGAAACAGCTAAGGACTCCCTCATCCTTCCCCTCTACTTCAGAGAAAACAGCTAAGGACTCCCTCATCCTTCCCCTCTACTTCAGAGAAGCAGCTAAGGACTCCCTCATCCTTCCCCCCCTCTACTTCAGAGAAAAGCTAGCTAAGGACTCCCTCATCCTTCCCCTCTACTCAGAGAAACAGCTAAGGACTCCCTCACCCTTCCCCTCTACTTCAGAGAAGCAGCTAAGGACTCCCTCATCCTTCCCCTCTACTTCAGAGAAGCAGCTAAGGACTCCCTCACCCTTCCCCTCTACTTCAGAGAAACAGATAAGGACTCCCTCATCCTCCCCCCCCCCCCCCCCTTCTTCAGAGAGCAGCTAAGGACTCCCTCATCCTTCCCCTCTACTTCAGAGAAGCAGCTAAGGACTCCCTATCCTTCCCCTCTACTTCAGAGAAGCAGCTAAGGACTCCCTCAATCCTTCCCCTCTACTTCAGAGAAGCAGCTAAGGACTCCCTCATCCTTCCCCTCTACTTCAGAGAAGCAGCTAAGGACTCCCTCACCCTTCCCTCTACTTCAGAGAAGCAGCTAAGGACTCCCCTCATCCTTCCCCTCTACTTCAGAGAAGCAGCTAAGGACTCCCTCATCCTTCCCCCTTACTTCAGAGAAGCAGCTAAGGACTCCCTCATCCTTCCCCTCTACTTCAGAGAAGCAGCTAAGGACTCCCTCATCCTTCCCCTCTACTTCAGAGAAGCAGCTAAGGACTCCCTCATCCTTCCCCCTTACTTCAGAGAAAAAAGCTAAGGACTCCCTCATCCTTCCCCTCTACTTCAGAGAAGCAGCAGCTAAGGACTCCCCTCATCCTTCCCCTCTACTTCAGAGAAGCAGCTAAGGACTCCCCTCATCCTTTCCCCCCCCTCTACTTCAGAGAAGCAGCTAAGGACTCCCTCATCCTTCCCCTCTACTTCAGAGAAGCAGCTAAGGACTCCCTCATCCTTCCCCTCTAGAAACAGGAGAAACAGCTAAGGACTTCCCTCATCCTTCCCTCTCACTTCAGAGAAAACAGCTAAGGACTCCCTCACCCTTCCCCTCTACTTCAGGAGAAGCAGCTAAGGACTCCCTCATCCTCCCCTCTACTTCAGAGAAGCAGCTAAGGACTCCCTCTCACCTTTCCCCCTACTTCAGAGAAACAGATAAGGACTCCCTCATCCCCCCCCCCCCTACTTCAGAGAAGCAGCTAAGGACTCCCTCATCCTTCCCCTCTACTTCAGAGAAGCAGCTAAGGACTCCCCTCACCCTTCCCCTCTACTTCAGAGAAGCAGCTAAGGACTCCCTCATCCTTCCCCTCTACTTCAGAGAAGCAGCTAAGGACTCCCCTCATCCTTCCCCTCTACTTCAGAGAAGCAGCTAAGGACTCCCTCACCCTTCCCCCTCTACTTCAGAGAAGCAGCTAAGGACTCCCTCATCCTTCCCCCTCTACTTCAGAGAAGCAGCTAAGGACTCCCTCATCCTTCCCCCTACTTCAGAGAAGCAGCTAAGGACTCCCTCACCCTTCCCCTCTACTTCAGAGAAGCAGCTAAGGACTCCCTCATCCTTCCCTCTACTTCAGAGAAGCAGCTAAGGACTCCCTCATCCTTCCCCTCTACTTCAGAGAAACAGCTAAGGACTCCCTCATCCTTCCCCTCTACTTCAGAGAAGCAGCTAAGGACTCCCTCACCCTTCCCTCTACTTCAGAGAAGCAGCTAAGGACTCCCTCATCCTTCCCCTCTACTTCAGAGAAGCAGCTAAGGACTCCCTCATCCTTTCCCCCTTACTTCAGAGAAGCAGCTAAGGACTCCCTCACCCTTCCCCTCTACTTCAGAGAAGCAGCTAAGGACTCCCTCATCCCTTCCCCTCTACTTCAGAGAAGCAGCTAAGGACTCCCTCATCCTTCCCCCTTACTTCAGAGAAGACAGCTAAGGACTCCCTCATCCTTCCCCTCTACTTCAGAGAAAGCAGCTAAGGACTCCCTCATCCTTCCCCTCTACTTCAGAGAAGCAGCTAAGGACTCCCTCATCCTTCCCCTCTACTTCAGAGAAGCAGCTAAGGACTCCCTCATCCTTCCCCTCTACTTCAGAGAAGCAGCAGCTAAGGACTCCCTCATCTTCCCCTCTACTTCAGAGAAGCAGCTAAGGACTCCCTCATCCTTCCCCTCTACTTCAGAGAAGAAGCAGCTTAAGGACTCCCTCATCCTTCCCCTCTACTTCAGAAGAAGCAGCTAAGGACTCCCTCATCCTTCCCCTCTACTTCAGAGAAGCAGCTAAGGACTCCCTCATCCTTCCCCTCTCTACTTCAGAGAAGCAGCTAAGGACTCCCTCATCCTTCCCCCTCTTCTTCAGAGAAGCAGCTAAGGACTCCCTCATCCTTCCCCTCTACTTCAGAGAAGCAGCTAAGGACTCCCTCATCCTTCCCCTCTACTTCAGAGAAGAAGCAGCTAAGGACTCCCTCATCCTTCCCCTCTACTTCAGAGAAAGCAGCTAAGGACTCCCTCATCCTTCCCCTCTACTTCAGAGAAAAGCAGCTAAGGACTCCCTCATCCTTCCCCTCTACTTCAGAGAAGCAGCTAAGGACTCCCTCATCCTTCCCCTCTACTTCAGAGAAGCAGCTAAGGACTCCCTCATCCTTCCCCCTCTACTTCAGAGAAGCAGCTAAGGACTCCCTCATCCTTCCCCTCTACTTCAGAGAAGCAGCTAAGGACTCCCTCATCCTTCCCCTCTACTTCAGAGAAGCAGCTAAGGGGACTCCCTCACCCTTCCCCTCTACTTCAGAGAAGCAGCTAAGGACTCCCTCATCCTCCCCCTCTACTTCAGAGAAGCAGCTAAGGACTCCCTCATCCTTTCCCCTCTACTTCAGAGAAGCAGCTAAGGACTCCCTCATCCTTCCCCTCTACTTCAGAGAAGCAGCTAAGGACTCCCTCATCCTTCCCCTCTACTTCAGAGAAGCAGCTAAGGACTCCCTCATCCCCTTCCCCTCTACTTCAGAGAAGCAGCTAAGGGACTCCCTCATCCTTCCCCTCTACTTCAGAGAAGCAGCAGCTAAGGACTCCCCTCACCCTTCCCCTCTACTTCAGAGAAGCAGCTAAGGACTCCCTCATCCTTCCCCTCTACTTCAGAGAAACAGCTAAGGACTCCCTCATCCTTCTTCCCCTCTACTTCAGAGAAGCAGCTAAGGACTCCCTCATCCTTCCCCTCTACTTCAGAGAAGCAGCTAAGGACTCCCTCATCCTTCCCCTCTACTTCAGAGAAGCAGCTAAGGACTCCCTCACCCTTCCCCTCTACTTCAGAGAAGCAGCTAAGGACTCCCTCACCCTTCCCCTCTACTTCAGAGAAGCAGCTAAGGACTCCCTCACCCCTTCCCCCCTTACTTCAGAGAAGCAGCTAAGGACTCCCTCATCCCTTCCCCCTTACTTCAGAGAGAAGCAGCTAAGACTCCCTCACCCTTCCCCCTTACTTCAGAGAAACAGCTAAGGACTCCCTCATCCTTCCCCTCTACTTCAGAGAAGCAGCTAAGGACTCCCTCATCCTTCCCCTCTACTTCAGAGAAGCAGCTAAGGACTCCCTCATCCCTTCCCCTCTACTTCAGAGAAGCAGCTAAGGACTCCCTCATCCCTTCCCCTCTACTTCAGAGAAGCAGCTAAGGACTCCCTCACCCTTCCCCTCTACTTCAGAGAAACAGATAAGGACTCCCTCATCCTTCCCCCTCTACTTCAGAGAAGCAGCTAAGGACTCCCTCATCCTTCCCCTCTACTTCAGAGAAGCAGCTAAGGACTCCCTCATCCTTCCCCTCTACTTCAGAGAAGCAGCTAAGGACTCCCTCATCCTTCCCCTCTACTTCAGAGAAGCAGCTAAGGACTCCCTCATCCTTCCCCCTTACTTCAGAGAAGCAGCTAAGGACTCCCTCATCCTTCCCCTCTACTTCAGAGAAGCAGCTAAGGACTCCCTCATCCTTCCCCCTTACTTCAGAGAAGCAGCTAAGGACTCCCTCACCCTTCCCCTCTACTTCAGAGAAGCAGCTAAGGACCCCCTCACCCTTCCCTCTACTTCAGAGAAGCAGCTAAGGACTCCCTCACCCTTCCCCTCTACTTCAGAGAAGCAGCTAAGGACTCCCCACCCTTCCCCCTCTACTTCAGAGAAGCAGCTAAGGACTCCCTCATCCTTCCCCTCTACTTCAGAGAAGCAGCTAAGCACTCCCTCATCCTTCCCCTCTACTTCAGAGAAGCAGCTAAGGGACTCCCTCATCCTTCCCCTCTACTTCAGAGAAGCAGCTAAGGACTCCCTCTCTCCCTGTCCTCCCCACCCACCGTCGTCAGTGTGGGAAGGACAGGCCGCAGCCAGTCCTGCAAACCTGCTCCTGCATTATCCCATAAACTTGGACCAGCAAAATGTCGGTGTTTGCTCCTGCGTTATGCCATTACTTGGACCAGCAAAATGTCAATGTCTGCTCCTGAAGTTATGCCATTTATTTGGACCAGCAAAAATGTCGGTGTCTGCTCCTGCGTTATGCCATTATTGGGACCAGCAAAAAAATGTTGGTGTCTGCTCCTGCGTTATGCCCTTATTTGGACCAGCAAAGCGTTGGCGTCTGCTCCTGCGTTATGCCATTAACTACTTGGACCAGCAAAATGTAGCTATCTGCTCCTGCATTATGCCATTATTTGGACCAGTAAAGCGTCGGTGTCTGTCTGCTCCTGCACAATGCCATTAGTTGTACCAGCAAAAGCATTGGCGTCTGCTCCTGCGTTTTGCCATTACTTGGACCAGCAAAATGTCGCTGTCTGCTCTCCTGCATTGGACCAGCAAAATCTCGAAGTCTGCTCCTGCGTTATGCCATTACTTGGACCAGCAAAATGTCGACGTCCGCTCCTGCGTTATGCCATTACTTGGACCGGCAAAGCACCAGTGTCTGCTCCTGCATTTTGCCATTAATTGGACCAGCAAAACGTTGGTGTCTACACGTGTCTCACAGGTGCGGACATTGTAGTCGTTCATTAGCATAAATATGCACGAACATTAACCTTTGTGAGAT
>JADBJO010021105.1:0-30153 GCA_016801955.1 Conus betulinus | reverse complement strand
AGCCAACTTGTCATGGGAATTTATACTAATTCCGAACTAAGGACGAAAGAGTTTTTGTCTTGTATCGTTTTTTGCCAGCGGAAAGTTGTAAGTTCTCTTAAATTTTGTAGTAAACTCTTGTTCAGTTACTTTTAAACATATCAGCTGTCTTCCGAGTTCGGCTTTTTTTTATGTTCTTTTCCCCTTAACACCCGAATGTCGACATGGTACTAGTGCCCGAAGTTACCTGTGCTGGTGCTTGTTTTAAGCAAAGGTACGTAATTGTAACGTTGGTGCATTTCAAGGTATTGCCTGATTTTAGTACATAAAAATGAGTTTTTTCTTGCCAGTGTCTCTTCATGGGTCCCTTTTCAATGGTCTGCAAGAGCCAAATTTCATAATGAACGCATCGTGAAATTTGTAGATACACACCAATTGGTTCGCAAGCGTGTTGAAATGTTCCGCTTGTACAATGAAGCGCCTGTGTTTGAAATAGCATTTAAACTTGTAATAGATGCTGCTTTGTGTCCTATAAGCTTAGATGTCTCCTCCTCTCAATCCGCACCCCCCAATCCCTTAGCTTTTCGTGTCATATACGGCTTAGTGTCTCCCCACAGCATCCTAAAACCAATCCCCAAACCAATCCCCACACTCAATCCTATGGTGTCCTAAAAGGCTTAGTGGTCCACCACCCGACCCCACCCAATATCCCTACCCCACCCCCACACCAAATCCCAAGGACTTGGTGTCCCTGTAAGACTTCGGTGTCCTCCCCACCCAATCCGCACCCCATCACTTCCACACCAATCCCCAAGTTTGGTGTCTCTATAAGGCTTAGCGCCCTCCAACACCAATCCCCAATCTTGAGGATTAGCGTCCTCTTCACCCCAATCGCCATCCCTATTCAACAAAGCTTTGGTGTCTCTGTAAGGCCTTTCGTGTCTCCCCGCCCCAGTCCCCCAATCTTGATGTCCTATAGGCTACATTTCTCCCCACCCCAGTCCACAAGCTTTTATGTTCCTTTGTATGCGCCATCCCAATCCCCACCTAATCCCTACCACAAACCCCAACTTTGGGGCGTTTAGAGACACTCGGCCTTACAGGACCACCAAAAGTCTTCAGGCACTGTGTGTGCGTGTGCGTGTGTGTATGTAATGTTGGGGTGGTGGTGTTGGTGGTGTGTGGTGGTGTGTGTGTGTGTGTGTGTGTGTGTGTGTGTGTGGTAAGGCAGTTTTTCAGGCAGTGTGCGTGCGTGTTTTGAGAATGTGCATGTTGACATTATGTTGATGAGATATTGTTCAAGATTTTAAGTTCATCTTTTATTTTTTGAATAATAATAGCCAGAATTTCTTTCTTTTGTTTCATTTATTTTTCCTTAATTTCAACACGGTAACAAGCCCTGATATGACCCACTGGGATCGTTTGGGCTGTAAGGAAAATGAAATGCAAGATCTGGGCCTCTTAAAGCCAGTTTCACATGTGGATGGATGGTGTTGCTGGCTAGATGATTGCGAAGGGCCTACCAAGGTAGCCCATTGCAAACATTTCAGTAACGGAAGCAGAATGTGATGGGTTGTCAGACAGCTTTGATTGCATGTGTGTTAGGTGGGTCGCATGTGTGCGAGAGATTTTTGAGGGTATGCTTGGGGGGCGGGGGTGGGGGGGTGCATGCGAATACGGACATGATGCGAATGCGGACATGTTTTTGTTTCAACATCCCCATTGGACTAGGTTGCACAAACTGTAAAAAGAATTTTAAAAGGATTCTGTTTGACAAGAGGGACAAAGAAATTTTGTAATTTGTTTTGTCCCCCTTTTGTCCGGCAGAATACATGTAATTTATCTTTAAAACTTGTAACTCTTTGTTCAGCTCTTTTTTAGCATATTTAGGATGTTTTTTTCTGAGTTTTGGTGCGTTTTTTTTATCTTAACACCCCATGTGAATGTGGGACCTGGTATAGCCCTGATATTACCTGCGATGGTTGGCTGGGCTGTAACCAGCAAAAACGGGAGGTGAGATGTGAAATCATCTCCACTTAAAGGTAGTTATGATTTCTATATACTGATAAAATAAGTCCTCTTGTTGATGTCAGTTCTCTTCATGGACCTGTCTAACAACTGGTCTGCAAGAGCAAATATTTTCATATGAACGGAAATGTAATAATTTGTAGATACCCAGCACGGGTCACGCGTGTTAATAAATGTTCATATGTACAATAGTAGTTGTGTTTGAATCATGTAAACTTGTATTTCTATACTTGCTTTTGTTTCCCTATAAGGCATAGTACCTCCTCACTCCAATCCCCACCCCAGTCCCCACGCTTTGGGTGTCCTATAAGGCTTGGTGTCTCCCCACCGCAGTCCTAAACACATCCCCACCGCACCCCCACCCCCACCACCCACCCCCCCCCACCCCCCCCACCACCCCCCCGCAATGGTATGCCATTGCAAACATTTTCAGTAACGAACCCAAAGTGTGATGCGTTGTCAATTGACCAGCTTGACCCATGTGTGTTTAGTCGGCGCATTGTCGTGTGTGAGTTAGATATTTATCCCCACGCACTAGTCCCTTAGCTTTGGTGTCCAATAAGGCTTTAGCGTCTTCTCCCCACCCCAATCCCCCACCCTGATCTCCAAGCTTTGGGTCCTATGAGGCTTGGTGTGTCCACGCCCAAATCCCCATTCCCATTCCCTGCCACTCAAACCCCCACCCCAAATCTCTCACCCTACCCAACCACAATCCCCACCGAGTCCCGCAACCCATCCCTAAGATTTGGTGGTGCCCAATAGGCTTAGTGTCTCCTCATCCCAACTCCACACCAACCCCCAAGGCTTTGGTGTCGTATAAGGCTTAGCGTCTCCCCACCCAAAGCCCACCCCTATCCACAGAACCTTTCGACCTTACAACCTCCTCACCCTATGCCCAACCTTTGGTGTCCTATAAAGCTTAATGTCTGTCCAACCATAATAACCATCCTGATCCCAACAAGCGTTAGTGTCCTATAACTTTGTAGTTTTGCCCCACCAACAATCTCGGACCCCAAACCACACTTTTAGAGGTGGGGTGACACTCGGTCCTTAAGGACGCCAAAAAAAGTCTTAAGGCGTGTGTGTCTGTGTGGTGTGTTGTGTGTGTCAGTTTTCGGGCAGGTTAAGCGTTGCGTGGCTTGTGCGAATGTGCACTGTGATTTAGGTTTGGTAATGGATCAAGTGTTAACGCCTTCTTCTATTTTTGAGAATACTGATTATTATGCGTTTTTACTGGGTGTTTATTTCATTTTATTTTCCTTAATTTCTACACAAAGTAACAGCCCTGATATGACCCACAGGGATCGTTTGGGCTGTGAAAGACAAATGACATCTTGCCTCTTAAAGCCTGTTGCTTTATAACACTCTATTCACATGTTGATGGTGGCGTTGCTTCCAAGTGATTGCAAGGGCCTGACAACTGGTTAGGGCAATTTGCGAACGATTTGGGTACCGGAGCCAAAATGGTATGGACTTATCATATGGACACTTGATGCGTAGTGTGGTGAGTGGGAAGATTTAGGGTGCGTGTGGTGTACCTATGCTTTGAATTGGTATGTGTTTGTGCATGCGGGCATGTGGAGCAGTTTTTGTTTCTATATTCAATTTGTAATTATAGCTTTGAGACAAACTGTAAAGCAGAAATGTTCAAGTGATTTCGGCGAGACAAATGGGACCAAACAAATCTTCTCCTCGTATTCTGTTTCCCTCTTTTGTCTGTGCGGAATAGTTGTAATTTTCTCTTTAAAATTGGGAGTAAACAGTTTTAGTATTGAGCGATCATTTCTTCTCTTCTTCCATGTTATCCAAAGGAAGCAAGCAAATGCGATACTCAAAAGTTCTCACGTCCATCTCTCTCTTCTCTCCTCTCTCTCTCGATATATATATATATATATATATGTGTGTGTGTGTGGTGTGTGTTGAGAGAGATAGATATATATATATAACTATATAATATATCTAAATATAGATATTTCTTTGGTGGTTAAAAATAGATGAATAAGGAAGTTTTAAAATCAAGCAGATCTGTTTCAGAGGGCGACTGGGCTCTCGTTCAGGATGGGTTTGGGCGCCTACTGGCCGTGTTGTATATGCCTTGATGTCATGTTTGCACCGGCGGTTTTGGCTGCACGTGTTGGTAGTTTTTCGGGTGGTTGTTGGGTGTTTGGGGGTGCTTCAGGGCAGGTGCGCTGACTGAACGAAGGGATCTTCCATTTGTGCTGCAGTTGTTTACTATTCTTCTACTTTAGATTTAGGGTTGCTAAGTATGGTTTGCATTTAGTATTAACCATTTTTTACTGTTGAACATAGGTGCATCTTTTTGAAATGTTATTGTAGTAATGGTGGAGCCCTTTTAATGATTTTCCAGGATATGTTATATTTTATTTTTTGTCTTTAAGTCTCACGTCTCCAAGATATATTTTGCTCAGTTCTGTTTGGTGGTTGGAGGGAGTATTTTTCTTTGTTGAATGACTGTTTAGATGGTTTGCGGGAACTATCTGGTTTTGAAGTGATTTTCAGTTATCCCTATGTATGTTTCTTTTTCATTTTCTGGATGTCACAGTGGCTTGGTATACAATGTTGTTTAGAGAGCATTTGTTGTGCTTAAGGACACTGTTTTTTTGGAGAATCAAGCAAACATTGGGCAGATTTCCCTTTCTTCACCCTTCTTTGCTGTGTTGCTTTTCAATTTTTGTTGGATGAATCAATTATATTTTTAAGGTAAGAGCATGCATGATATATAGTTTTGATGGTGTTTTCTTGTTGAAATATTTTGGGACAATTTGTGGTTTTTTTTGGGAAGATGCTGTCAAATTTTGGAAAATTCCTTTCCCTACGTTTGTTTTTAACCTACTCGTTCATCATATGGTAGGGTTGTACCATGTGATATTTCCTTTTCCTGCTTTTTTTTGTGTTGTTGTTCATGTTATTTGTGTTGTATTGTAGTTTGTACTGTAACTGTTTTGTGTGTGTATATATATATAGTATATATGATATTATATATATATATATATTATATATATATATATATATTAAGATATATATATATACTCCTCTCGCTCTAAGAAAGTGTTACTTCTGGGGTACAAAACTATTTACATGCTCGTTGCCGGTGTTCCCATCGTCTTTAGAAGCGCTGGCCTGTTCCCATAACTTGAGTCATATATTTGAATTTTAAGGAGAAAATAATTATTCCACCGGGCAGGATGGACAAATAAAAGTTACAAAACAAAGCACCGACGCGTTCGCATCTCTTTCATTTTCTTCAGGCAAGTATGAACAACGTTCAGGGCAATGAAGACGAGAACAAGTAATCCTTGGTGCCCTTTTCAAATTGGTTCGGCGTGTTTTGGCTCTTCTATTTGTTTGTTTCGGCGGAAAAGTTATCAATTCTCGTCATTGAAATTTTGTTTAATTTCTTTCTGCTTGCAGTCCTAGTTGAAAATAACAGAACCATATAGTTTGGCTTATGGTCTATCAGAGAGTGGCGCATTGAATGCGACAGTGCGAGTTGGGAGTTGATTGTCGTCTGCTGCTTTTAGATCTGTTATTTTCCCTTTATTGTGGCAACAGTACAGTAGTACATGTTTGTTCTCACTTTTCTTTTCTTTTTTGTTTCTTTTTTTTTTTTTTTTTTTTTTTTTTTTTTTTTTTTTGTTTTTTTTTTTTTTTTTTTTTTTTGTGTTTGCTCATGGCAGTCTATATGTCGGCGTTCTGCCGATCTGCGACTAGAAGAGAACGATTGTACAGGATCTGTCGCACAGTTGACACTGGTTGCGCCTTCTTAGTCGTAGTCTCTTTGCATACATAGCTTTGTCATTCATTTTTGTTTGCATTTTAATGCTTTTTTTTCAGTACATTTGGTTTTGTTCCAACCCGATCATGGATAAAAAGATCAAGGGAAATGCCTGGGTAGCCTCTGCGCAGCCTGGTGATTTATATTTCATAAGAGATGGATATAGAGTCTTTTAACTGCTTGTTTTTTTTTCTTTTCTTTGTGTGGAAAGTTCTTTGGCCTTCTTTCTTTTTAACTTAAATTTTTAGTGTTATGACGGGAGCAGAAATTGATTTCCGCTACGATAACGTTAGCCCCGAAAAGGTGAAGTGGGATTTCCATGGTTTCAATTCCTGCTCCGTGCGTGTCACTTTCAGGATCTTAAAAGAGACACTTTGTCTATATGTATTTTGTATGTTTACTGTATGTTTATTGTCACTCTGCAGGTATTGTTTAATGACTAAAAATGTTTAGTATTCTTTTCAACAGACTATGCTGAACTCGTTGCAGCAGACTTTCCCCTGTTGCGTGTAACGTTAACTGTTCAGCACCTGATCTTATTTGTCCTCGTTTTTTTTGAGAAAATGAAGTGATTTTGAACTTGTCGCTGCTCTGGGAGTTCAGAAGAGTGGATATTGAAGTGTGAGAGAAGTAGATAGTAGAGAGAGGAGGCGAGAAGAGAGAGAGAGTAGACCGGTGGGCCCGGGTGGATAGGGCCAAAGCGGGTGGGGCTAGTCGAAATCTACTCTCTTTCGAATTTGTTGAAGACGTTATGTGAATCATGCATTCCTGATCATCAATGTGCCAGCCTCAAATCAAACTAATGAAAGGGGAGTGGCAATCTTTCATGGCACCCTTTTAAGAAAGCTCGAACAGAAGCTAGCTGTAACATAAAATCTGTGACAAACGACGTGCCCTTTAGGGGGGCGGGATATGTCGTATTGCTGAGCCTTTTTGTTGAGGTTATGTATGTATTGACTAAATAGAAAAAGAAATCAGGCAGTGGCACTGTCTGTCAAGAGGTGGCTCAATCTAGATCTACTCTTTTGGGAAAGTGTGAAATAGGATCTTCCCACAACATGCACCAGCAAACCGCTGACCAGAAATCGTAACCTCCAAGACACCCATGTCTCTAAAGTACCTATTATGTATACCAAAACAACATAAAGTGTCGGATACACTGCAGTTTAGATTCATATTCTATCTTTGATGGTTGGTTGTTGAACGATTTAATTTTTAGGAGTAAAGGTTTGGGGTGGTATGTTTGATGCATTTGAGAGGAATTGTGAGGAAGTAGAATAGGGTGTGTTTGAGTGCGTGTGTGTGTTTGGGAAAGGGGGGGGGGGGTGGGTATTATTTTTGAAAAGAATCCTTCATTGTGCAAGTGCCTATGAGGCTTACCAGAGAATTAAGTGTAGACCAGCTCGTCACTTAATCCTTGTTGCTGTTATTTGTTCTGTATGCCATCCTTATTATAATCATCATCGTTAATGTCTTAGCTGTTATCCAAGCCACGCGCAGGTTGTTTTTTCCAAATCCAGTCTTTTGCCGTATTCTCTTCCCTTCTTCCTTCTTCTCCTTTTTCGTTATATCTAAAAGTCCCTTTCATCTTCAAGAAAGAAAATCTGTTCATTTTCCTTCCCCCGCTCGCATTTTCCAGTACGGGCAGTACAAACGCGAAATCACAGACGGAAAGCGGAGGGGCGTATCTCTTTGGCATAATCTCTCCTCTTTTAGATCCCAATCATGTCGCCATAACTGTATAACGAGGAAGAGAGGGGGGGGACGTACGAACTTGTAAATCTTTGTCAGTGATGGATATGAATTGTGGGGGGGCAAATATAGAGTCTTGGGGTTCGAAGGTGCTATGAGGTAGATACTCGCTTGCCCAGACTATGATTGAAGGGAAATACTGCGTTTGATTCGTGGGCACTAAATCGTATGCCGCGGTTAGTTCCTTTTTTTCCCTTCCTCTGTTTAAGTTGGAAAGTTTTATCGTGCCTGCCATTATTGATGTTAAGTGGAGAAGAGAGCCAACACCAGCGAATACAAGGCAACGAAGAGGTGAGCAAACACCACAACAACAACACCACACACAAACACCACACACCGCCGAGAATAACCCCACCCACAATATCTCCAATCTCTCGGTGTTCTCCTCTCTCCTCAATCCTCTCCTCCTCTCCTCCTCTCTCTCCCCCTCCCACCCTCCTCCTCGCGTCTCCATGCTCTCGCCTCCCCCCTCTTCCCCTCCACGTTACCTCCTCTCTCCCCTCCGGTCTCTGACACTCGCTCACCTCCTCCTACCCTCCCACCCGCCCTCCTCCCGCCATCTCCTCTTCATCTCTCTCTCCTCTCTTCTGGTCGCACAGCTCATCATCTGTTAATGCTCTGCTAGAGAATTTCCTCGATAACTCATCATTCTTTTCTAAAATATTCAGCATATCAGTTAAGCTTAACCATGAAATCGTGACGAAGCGTCATGCGTAATGTAATTTTTACGGTCAGTTTTAACTTCTTTCTACAATATTCGTCGAGACCGGTCGGTAAAACACTAGCAACTATACGGAAACGGCGGTGACGGTTGTTACAACATCAATCTTGAATATTCCAATCGCTTTTCATCAATCGAACCAAAAACAATACTGAACCTATTCAGGCGTCGTCTCCATCTTTTAAAATGTTTTAACCGTAAATCACCAATATCATCGGCACATCCACTGACCGAAATTACAAAGATCTAAAAGGCGATAAGTAAAAGGAGGCTTGGCAACTCGTCATTATTGGGGCTGTGTACTGTCTTTCGCCAAAATTTCCTCTCTACTCTTGTCTCCCTCTCCCTTTTAAATTGTAAGCGGCTAAGCACAGTCACCCCGCACGCCCCTACACCCTCCCTTCCCCCTTCTGCCCACTGTAAAGAAGATTTCCTAAATTTCTAAGAACTTTACAATTTTTTAAAGAATATCAAAGACTTTTAAAACAAAGATTCAACTGGCAACACACGCACCGAGGGGGCCAGATTCAAGTGTATGGTCAACTCTAGTACAAGAGTCTCAGTTTAACTCTATGGCAGGCGCCTTAAAAAGTCCTGCCAACCATATTGCTGCCTTTCACACCTATTCAACTTTCATATTCAAAGTTCTGAAGGTAGCATGTCCCAACCCGCAGAGACCCTAGCTTTTCGACGAGAAACTTGGGTCAGATTCTGAAAAAAGGATAAAGTTTATTATCAGTGTGCATCTGCTAAAGCGAACCCCCTGGAGAAACGGTTCAAAACTTTTCTGTACTGCCCACACAATAGCAAGGCACTCCTCCATGTATAACATAATCTCCTCTCTGCCCTGTAACTATTTCCTCACATGTTGGCGTACTAGACTGTGGAAACAGGCTTCCCGTCTTATTCCTCCTGCATGAGGATTGTATCCAAGCACCCTAGTCAGAGGCATCAGGTACTGAACGACGAAACGATCTAGTTAGGAGGATCAGCCGACTCATAGGCACAGAATTTCCTCTGACAGGAAGTTCTCAATAGGTGGTTAAGTCCGGTCGTGTGCCTCTACTCGCCACTCCAGTTTGTTTGGCATTCCCCTTTTGCAGCAGGTCCGCAAGATTGGAGTCAAGATCACAATTGCAAAAAGTGAGCTCATGTCTTCTATGTAGATAGTCCACCAATCCACAAGAAGTACCGTATTGTTTCTTGCTTTGTCAAGGATGAGCGAGCTTCGCGAGATATTTTTGTCTAGGCATTGTCCTATCAGCCCCCTTCCTCTGGAGATACGGTGACTCAATAAAGTCAATATCGAGCACCGCCGTCCTGGAGACGGTGACTGCAATATAAGTCAATGGTATCATCTGCTTGCATCTAAGTAATCACACTTGGCTGGATCTGCGCAGTCAATTTGGCAGACGGACAAGAAGCCGGTTACATAGGGCTTTGTACGAATCGCCAGGTGTTTCTGTCCATGTATTTTTGAATTGACCTAGGTATGTCATCCCCAGTAGTAGGGCATATGTTCACCTTATATGTTGCTGCAATGAAGTTTTCTGGCAATGCCCCGCTCTATGAGGGTTTCTCAAAACATAATTCTTCATTTACCGAAGGGCATTGCGGAGACACTCAGCATGTCCCCATGTTGAATCGACAAATGGCAGTCTTTGGATGTCCTTCTAGTATGGGGGACTATGGTAAGTTACCCTTGCTGATATCGATCTTGGATAAATAATCTCCACTCAGTCTCTGGAACGGTCAGCACTGTAGCGTAGTGTTTAACAGGATGTAGATAAATCAGCTTGTTGAGATCGCTTGTAAAAAAATCGATGCACACAAACCCGGTTAGTAACCATATCTTTCTTCTTGAGCAACAACTGCGGCGACGCGATCACTGGCGACTCTCTGGACCTTTCATCCTTCTTATACCTTCCTAGTTTCAACATGTCTTTGATGCCCTCTTTCATGCACGAGCTGTAGCAAGTAAGGCTTCGGATAGGGCTTTGACCTGATAGGCTCAGGTGATTCAACTTCACTTCATGCTGAATCCAGATCTGTGTTTGCCTGGAAACTCAGCGAAGATACTTGAGTGACTCATTTAACAAGTCTCACGTCGTTCGTTGTCTGTTTGCATGGTGGCTGTTCTTCATGCTTCTGTGGCCCAAAACCTACCATCAACCGGAGGGGTAAGGTGGCACACCCGCTATCCTTGGAATTCAGGCCGCATATGTGCATCTCAATGCAAACTGGCTTTTCTTTTCTTCCCGTTCAAAGGATTGTACTGTCTGTACATTGACACCATTTCTTCTTCACCTAGAGGAACTACCTCAAGTGTTTACCCACTCCCTGGTCATGGCGTCTGTTTGGCTGCATAGCTTTTTTAAGCATGAGAAGGTCTCAGGTTTGCCTGAACGAGATCAGTTTCTCTCCTCCTTCTTGGTTACTTCTCCTGGACAATTTCTGTGGGCTTGCTTATCTTCAATGGTGTAACGACTCTCGTCAGACTCTCCTTGGATTGTGCGCGAATTGTTACTCTCCACAGTTGTGTGTGGCCCATTCTGGGTCAGGATTCTTCAGGCTGCACAGGCAATTTCAATATTGCCCGATGATGACGTCATGAGAGGGGGCTGGCAGCACAACGCATTCTCACCTTCCAACAAAAAGACCGGTGTAGAAATTTTCAATGTCAGCTGTTGGGGACGGTCTCATCACATGTCCCATAGGACATAGTCATACGTTAGCCGTGTTTGTGGCCAAGCTAAGTAAACTTTCCACGGTTTTCAGGTCCTTCTTAAATGATGACTCCCACTAGGCATCCTGTTCATCTCTGAGCACCTGCACGACTTCCTTATCATCATAATGTCCCTTCACCACTGGCATGACACTCAAATCATCCCTCTTGGCACGGATTGCGATTTTTTCCCTCATGCTCTTTAGAGCTGTGGACTGGCTTTGACGGTGATGTAGATCTCCATCGCTCTCGTGCGACGGTGTCTCTCCTCTCGACTGTCCTTTCCTCCCTGATGTCAACTTTGGCAGACGTTAGGCTTCTTTATTTCCACCCTGGCGTTGGTTGTCTTTCTCAGTCTTCACATGACTAAAGTGTGGAGGGAGTTGGCGTTTATCTGAATACTTGGAAGCAGTCTTCCTTCCTACAGCCTTGTTACCCAGGCGCGTCCGGAGTTGAAGAAGCACTTCACACGGGTGTTGTTGATATACTTGAAACCTGGGGACTGGCCGTTGACTCCGGGTTCTGTAGATGGTTTCTCAGATCTTGTGTCAAGGGTCCCGTTGTGAGACTCCAGGAACCTCTGGCTCGCAGCTTCCAGTCATGGTATTCAACTACAGCTCTGGTCCTTTCTCTTGTGGAACGTGGGATGCGAGGTCTTTATGACAGGATTCTACAACTTGGTTCTTTCAGCCATCACCAGATATCGACAAGCCATCATAGTCTTTCCTCCTTCCGCCAACATCCACTTCCAGCCCCCTCTCTCTGGATCAGTTTTTGAATCCTTGTTAGGAATTTGAGTAGGACTTTCTCGGCTTCGTTTCTGATTCTCTCTCTTCTACTTGACCGAAAAACGCTTTCTGGATCTGCCCTTTTTCCCAGAAAAATCATGACTTTCGAAGACGTTCAGTTTTCAATGTTTCTATATCCAGTAGGGTGAGCTTCTTCTCGGTAGTCTGTGAGTAAATACCTCTCAAGGGTGTGACCAGTCAATCTAAGGCACTTAAGTTGGGTAGCCCACTGCTCTTTTGGCCATCTTCATTTACTTCTCAGAATGGCGTTCAAAACGTTCCCTCAGATAATTGACGAGGTAGTTTCGTTTCCCTTGCCGTCCCTTCCATCGTAGCAACACTGTACATTGATATCTGTTCCACCAGCCTCCCCCTGTATGCAGCAAGACACCGAGTGTGTGTGTTGTCTGTGCCGCGCGCTGCGTCGCGCTCGGCGCGCGCGTGGTCTGTGTGTGTGTGTGTGCGTTTGTGTGCGTGTGAGTGTGTTGTGTTGTGTGTTTGTGTGAGTGTTTGTGTGTGTGGTACATCCGTGCATGCGTGTCGTGTGTCTGTGTGTGTAGTTGTCTGTGCTCCAGCTCATCCTTGCGTCCGCTCTGCCGTCTCTGTTGCCTCCTCTGTACTCGTGTCTCCTCTCTCTCCAAATCAATTCCCAGAACCCCTCATCTACTCTACCTCTCTCTCTCCTCTCCCCTCTCTATCTCATCTCCTCTCTCTCCTCTCTCTCTCTCTGCGCGTGTATGCAAGTGCATGCTTTGAGTGCCAAGCATGAGGGTCTTGTGGTTATGTGTTTGTGTGTGTGTTGTGGTTTGTGTGTGTGTGTGTGTGTGTGCTGTGTGTGTGTGTGTTTTAAAAAATTTGTGTGTGTGCAAGTATGTGGGTTGGGGTGGTGGATAAGTGTTTATGTGTGCGTGTATAAGTAATCGTGAGCGATTTTCTGGTGTGCTGTGGAGTGCGTATGTAGCAGTGATGGCGATGGGTTGTTGGAATGGAGTGTGTGAACACATTTGCGAGTTTAGGCTATTGTGTATTAAGTATGACTAACTAGAGAGAGTATTTGTGTCTTGTGACATGTTTGTGTGTTTCTATTTGTGTATATATGCTCGTTCGGCGGGTCTGTGTGGTTGTTTTTTGTGTGGCATGTCTGTTTAGTGTCCATGTTGTGTGGGCGTATTTTAAGACTATACATTCGTAGTGTGTGTGTGGCGCGCGCGCGGCGCGTGCGTGCGTGAGTGCGTGCGTGCGTGCGAATGTATATTTGAGAGAGAGAGAGAGAGAGAGAGAGAGAGAGAAACCGCTTTTTTTACACAAGTAACCTCATGAAAGTCCTAGACGTTGCTGTCATCTCTCTTCTGAAGCTAGTGTTTCTGGGAGTGTAGGAGCTGCCCAACAGAGTCTACAGTATGGACACGTACCCAGACATAGTTCCAGTTCCAAATCGACCAGTTTCTGCTGTCCTTTCTCCAATTTGATGTCAGAAATCATCGCTAAGCTGCTACCATTACTGCCCCGCGTTGTTGGAGGGGATGGGGGTGGGGGTATGTAATTTTTTTCCCATGACCCTAGAGTCCTGAAGATGTGAGAATAAACAAAATTCGAGAGTGTTTCATATGAGTAGGAAGGCTTTAAATTCTTTCAATTTATTTTAGGCAAGAAATGCCAGCAGGCCGTGTTTCCTGTGGTAGAAGACATTTTTTTTCGAAGGGTACCTACTGAGGGTTTGCTGCAGAAGTTGTGGTGAAATGAGTTTGTTGAAATAAGTTTTTCCCACTTTTTTTTTCCTTTTTTTTTTCTTCTTTTGTTTTGTTCCGTTTGGGGGGGGGGTGGGGGGAGTATTCTTAATAGGTGGTGCGTTTATCCTCCTATTTTTTTCCCACCGTCCTTATTTTCTTCTCTTTTTTGTAAGACATAAAAACCAACTGATGCTCACCATTCAATGTCTGTTTGTTTTGTTGCTGGCAGATGGACAGTCGCATGCTGACTTAGATTCTTCAACGTTTGATACAAAGTGTCTGGGTTTATTTGTGCACTGTTGCATGATATGCTTGCACTTTCATTCTGATATGTGTACTACACATGGAACACATAAATGTATCCCCCCTCAACCCTCTATAATACAATATAAAAAAAAAACCTGCACACATATCCCTCTCCCCGACATTAACTTATATCATATTATCTCATACATATGTTACAACATCAACTCACGATTCTTTTGCGAAGAACACTAACCCGAAGTCCCCATCTGCACGTACCCGTTGCACCCTACCCCTCCCTTTCTCCTGCCATCAATTAACGCAGGATGCGCAGGAACTAACAAAAGTAAGATTCAAAGCGCACAAGATTAAGAGAGAGAGGGAGGAGGGTGTGGGTGGGGGGCGGTTTCAAACTCAAGTTCATCCGCTCAAGTTTCCTGTGTTCAAATTCAAGAATTAAAAGTAACTCCTTCTTTTCTTTTTCTTTTTTTCTTTTATTTTTTCAATTACTTTCCAACATTAATAATAAACGGCAGAATCAACATAACATCATACAACTGAGTATACTAAAGCAGAAAGGGTGTGCGTGGAGGGGGAAACAAATATATAAACACATAAATATGAGAGAAATATCTGACAGTTCCATCGATAATCTACGAAGAATGAACGCAAGGGAAAAGTCACAAACGCACAACCTTTTCTCGTTCACGAGTGTACTCGAGGAATTCATAAATCCAGTATGCCTGGCCAAATAGGGTAAAGTGTCACATACATAGACACATTTTCTAAAGAAAGATTGATGTGTATACAGTGTGGTGTCTACTTTTGAATAGCATTTTGCAGTTTTGCTGCTTGTACAGACATTGTAAAACAGTTATGTTCATATTGTGACAACAATGTTTTCTTGCTAAATCATAGTTTTGTTGTCATGTAAAACTTTTATTCTCTTTATTTTTTTTTTTTGGGGGGGGTACTTTTTTATTATATTTACTTTTTATGGACGTTGTCCTCCCTAAGTGTGTATGATCCCCCCAAAAATGGGAATATAAAGGCGCAAACCCCAAATGATGTACAAGTTAGAGAGCGTCGTTAATTTTTAATGGAATCCTGTTTAACTACTTCACTTGGCTGCCTATCAACAAAGGAACCATTCTCACAGTACATAGGTGAAGGAAACGCAGTGGCGACCTGGCATAGTAATTTGCTCTCGTCTCTCTCTCCGCCTCTCTCTCTCTCCTCCTCCTCTCTCTCTCCCCTCTCCTTCCCGGGCCCATCTCTCTCATCTCTCCCTGTCCATCTCCCTCCTCCCCTCCGCTCTTCCCCTCCGCTTCATTCTCCGAACCCCCTCGCTCACCTCAATCGTTCTCCTCCTCCTCTCAAGCATCCTCACTCTCTCTCTCTCGTCTCCTCTCTCTCGTCACCCTCTCTCTCCCCTCCTCTCTCTCTCTCTCTCTGTCATTTCTCCCATTTCTGGGTTCACACCCAGCACACACACACACACACACACACACACACACACAACCACCAACACACCACACATCACACATATATATACTATATATATATATATATATATATATATATATAATATTATATATTATATATTTGTGTAATTCTAACCTTCCGACGCTTTTCGCTGGTCTGCTTTGGGGTGCTTTTGGATTCTTTTTCGAACCCTTGGCGGTCGGAACACCACAGAAATTATGGACTGTGGTTGTCTCTATCTGACGCCAAGAGCACAGACACAATCAGCCGTGTCTCCTCCCTGATGATCCGATCCAGCGGGACGAAAGGCCTCGGAGCAGGCGATACACATAGATCTGCCTTCGAGAGGGATATTGCGATAGTTTCCTCCTCAAGCAGCTATGTGGAGGGTTTTCATATTTATGATATACATTTTTCCCCCTCCCCCATTTACTTCAGCTTCAATTTTTTTTTTGTCCTCATTTCTAAATCGTTTGCCAAGCTTCATTACTATTATGATGGAAGATATTGTTAACCTGCACTTGTTTTGGCCCCACTACTTAATATTGTTCAGCATTATATAAGTATATATATATATATATATATATATATATATATATATTGTATATGTATGCGTGCGCGCTCGCTCCTCTCTCTCTCTCAGGTCTCATCACAGTGCACGTGAGTGTTGGAGGTGAATCGGGCAGGTAGCGGGGGTCGTCCGAAGGTGAAACTCGGGACAGGTTAGCCTCACTAATCTTTTGTTGGAATAGTCAAAGGACGTTACTGCTCTACTCTCTCTCTCTCTCTCTCCTCTCTCTCTCTCTGTGTGTGTGTGTGTGTGTGTGTGTGTGTGTTGTGTGTGTGTGTGTGTGTGTGTTGCACATGAGTGTGTGAGTCTTTGAGTGAGTATTGACGCGGGAGGCGGGCAACGGGGTTTGAAGAGACTGAGCAGATGTTGTGTCGGCGTCTCTGTGGTAAGGTTCATCGGTGCAGCGTGGATATGCAGAGCAGCTTCGAAAATGGCGCTATTTTTTTGCTTGGTTCCTGCCGTGGAGTCTGTTCTCTTTGTTACTGCATGCATTCAGTTTTCTCATGGCAGATGTGTCTGGAATGGTGCTTTTTTTTTTTTTTTTTTTTTTTTTTTTTTTTTCGTTAACCCTTTCAGTAGTAACTATGCCTCCGTTGAACTGCAACCTGGAAAACAAACCGAAAGAAAAATTAACCAGACAGCATAACCAAGTGTTTTCTTCCCCCCCCCCTGTCCGCTGACCCCTAAAGACACAATGAACTGAATAAAGCTAGGAATAAGAATATTCGAATGTTAGCATTTGATCAGCCTCACAGAAGAAAGGATCACCAAGGAACACCAACGAGGAGGTGGGGGAATGTTTTCACAAAAAAATGTTTAGACTGAACAGCACAGCGTGATATAACTTGAAAATGAGTTTTTAAACAGCCATCAGAACCATTTACAGAGAAGACAGCATTGGAAAGTTACCAGACATGACTTTCCACCAAGAATGCTAGACGGGGGTAGGAAAGGTGGAGATACCGTCTGAAGTGATGATGCGTTTAATGTATACAGTAAACAAGTGGGCACAGGCCTTTTAAACTTGAATAAAGTCAGACAAATACAAAGACAAACAATCTAATAGTGGGGGAAACAAACGCAGGCCAACAACTAAATTGTCTTCATAGTAATGACTTGGCAAAACTTTGAACTTAAGGAGGTTGGAGGGGGGGGTGGGGGGGGGGGGGGGGGGGGTGGGGGGGGGGGGGGGGGGGGGGGGGGGGGGGGGGGGTGGGGGGGGGGGGGGGGGGGGGGGGGGGGGGGGGGGGGGGGGGGGGGGGGGGTGGGGGGGGGGGGGGGGGGGGGGGGGGGGGGGGGGGGGGGCAGGAGGTGGGGGGGGGGGGGGGGGGGGGGGGGGGGGGGGATGTAAAACACTGGGAACATGAAATTAAGAAAAATATGAAAACTCTTCACTGCTTCATAAGGGAACCATCGCAATCCCTTTTAAAAGGCAGATATATTTGGTATTGCCTGCTCCGAGGCCTTTCGTCCCGCTGGGTTGGCTCCGCCCTCCTTAAGTTCAAAGTTTTTGCCAAGTCATTACTATGAAGACAATTTAGTTGTTGGCCTGGAAATGTCCAAAAACTTGAGTTTCTGACTGGCGATACACATATATTGATTGTTGCGTTTCACCACAAACATGAAGGGGGTTTGTTTTTTGACTTTTTCTTTTTTTTTTTTTTTTTCCTCCTCGCCTCTTCCTCGTCCTCCTCCTCCTCCTCCTGCTCCTCAGCAAGATGAAACCCGTCTTGGCTGGTCTGAATAATTTCGTCTACATTGACTGTCGTAGCAGTCATATCCATAAACCCTCTGAATCAGATAGTGTTTGATCACACTGAGGTCATACTTGCAAGAATTAAACCCCGCCACGGGCAGATCGTGGAGATACTCTTCCAGTTTCTCTTTCAAGGAACGTGTCTAACGTGTCAAGCACATCTGCAAAATGTTCACGGAGAAGAGAAAAGGTGGTTTCTGAAATCTTTTCCAAATACTTCACCATGGTGTCAACAAGTTTGTGGGAGTCCCCATCACTCACAAAACAACGAGGCTCTTCAAACCCAGGTACACTGGAAGCGACAGCGATAGAGAAGGGAACGTGTCTAGCTGTGTATGCCGTGCTGGAGTGTGCTTGTTTTGTTAGTGGTAAGTCGTCTGTCTCAAAGAAAACTTCAAAGTCAAAAGTAGCTCTGTAAGGAAATACGAAATCAGGATCAACAGAACGACAGAGTTGCTGCATCACCGATTTCGGCGGTGTGTACACCTCTCCTTTGTATGTGTGTTTGAGTTTGACTGCTTTGACACGTGTTTTCGTGTTTGTTTAGTTCCCTAAGTGCGTGTCAGAGTTTGTCACATTTGGAACAAGCTAGCGCATGTCCTAACTTGTCGGTGTCAATGATGTGCTTAAGATGACTTTGGTACACCAACACTTTAAGTGTGTCTGCATGTCTGTAATCACTGCGACGAGTAGGAACGAGACATGGGGGTGTTTGCTTTTCATCAAATTCAAACACATCCACATTGATCTGAAACATGGTTTCAACGGATTTCAACTGTAACAGAGTAATGCCTGGAAAATGTGTGGTGGGTGACTCACACCTTACCCACTGCTGATAGAGAGCCTTGGTTTGTTTTTTGTAGGGAATGTGAAAACTGTCGTTCTGTCTTTGACATTTAGGCAAAAATATGTACCACAGTTTTTGTACTTAGCAATATACAAAGGGGGAAAAGGGGGGAAAATGATCATTACTTCAAATTAGATTTAATATGAAGCATGGGTTTCTCCATAGGTATCGGAAGATTAGAATCAGAATTTTCTTTCCCCTGGATGAGATACCAACCAAGTTTTACAAGCCGTAATTGCCTGAAGCTATCTGCTTTTGAGGTCAGAGGCTCGCCTTTCACTCTTCTGCTCACCGGGAAGCAAACAAGGCAAAAGACAGAGAAGGTGGGGATGCCTGCTAAGTGCCTGGAAGATGGCCTGCAAGCGAGGCTCCCAAAGCAAGCCGCAAAGTAGAGACTGGATCCATTCAGGGACACGTTCCATGGCAAGGTATTCTCTGTTCGGCAGGAAGCAGGGGAACACACTGGACTAGTTTGGAGGCGATATATTCGAGGCGTTGTAATTGAAGAAAAGTGCACCATATTCCCTGGAACATAGCCAGAAGATGCGCCATCGACTGTTGGATGCAACTCTATGAGTGTTTCAGTTGGCAGCTAGCACGGGAAACATCAGGCCATTGGACTGACCTGCAGAAAGACTGGTCCACTCAAATCGATTATTGGTGAAGCCATCACAGACAAGCAAATGGAGAGGTGGGACATGTATGGTAGGGAGAAACCCCTTCTGATGGCACACTGGAAGCTGTGCCTTGCCTGCCATAAATGAGATAAATGAGACACCAGCTTTGGAGGAGCAAAGCCATGGATAGACTGCCCACATGAGAACCACCAGGACTGGATGGAATCCCAGCAAATGTCAACAAGAGAGCGAAGGGACCACTCTTTGAACCCCTGCACGTACTGCTCTGTGGGAGGAGGGGGAAGTTCCCAGGCCTTGCGAGACTGTAACATCGTCACCTTGTATAAGAACAAAGAAGATCACGGTGACTGCAATAAGTGCATAGGGATTCTCCTTACTGAGTATCGTTGAGAAAGTATTGGCACGCGTGATCCCGAACAGACCTCAGAAGCTGAATGACAGGGTATATACAGAGTCACAATGTGGCTTCAGATCAGAACGCGCCACGATTGACATAAAATTCTCCCAACAACAGCTTCAGGAGAATTGCACAGAACAGTCTAGCATTTGCAGACCTGACATAGGCCTTCGACCTTGTGAGCTGCGACGACCTCTTCAAAATCCTTAAAAGGATTTGATGTCCACAAAATCTTTTGAGCGTAATCCAGTCATTCCACATGCGCACGAAGGAAATCATCCAGTTCAATGGGTTATCATCAAATACTTTTGATGTGAAGAGAGGAGTCAAGCAGGGGTGTGTGTTTTGCCTCCACCCTCTTTGGCATCTACTTTGATTTCATGCTAAGGTATGCCATCAAAACATCAACCGACACAGTCTATCTCTCCACTAGGTCAGACGGTAATCTTTACAACTTGTCCAGACTGACGACAAAAATCATGATCCGTGAAGTTTTCATCACAGACATGCTGTACACAACTAATGCTGCCTTGACAACTGACAAGGAGGAACATCTTCAAATTCTCATAAACACCCCCGAAAGTCAGCCAACCATCTCTTTGAATTGCTGGCAGCTGGAAGTGGTCAAGCATTTTGCATATCTAGGCTCTACAATGACTGACAGTTTCCCTCAGAACTCCGAAATCAGCAGATTGATTAGCATCAAGGCTTGCCAGGCCCAAAAATGCAGATGTGGAACGACAAACTGACTGTGAACACTAAGATGACTATCTACAGAGCCTGTGTCCTCCGTGCCCTCTTTCATGGCAGTAAATGCCTGGACTCTATACACGAAGCAGGAAGGAAGGCTCAAGATGTTCCATATACGCAACCTGAGGCGGCTTCTGGGCATCAAATGGTCGGGACAAGATAGCAAACAACGAAGTCCTCAAGCGTTGTCCACACCGAGCATCTACACTCTGCTACAACAACGTCGCCATCTCTGGCTATGACACATCCGCATGATACAGGACGATAGAATCCTCAAGGACGTGCTGTGTGGTTTAAATTGCAACAAGCAAGAGAGCTCAGGACCGCCCCCACTCCGATTTAAAGATGTCTTTAAAGAAGACATACTGGCCTTTGACGTCGATGTTGACAAAAGGGAAAATCTAGTCCAGCTGTTAGTAAGAAGAGGACAGAACCCTTAAGCAATGACAGAGCTGCGTCTCGCCAAGGGGGGGGGGGGGGGGGGGGGGGGAATAGAGAACTTCATTAGGCGTAAATTTCCAATCTGAAAACACGTGCCCCATAGCACTGTTGGAAAGACACCTTGAGACACATACTCATTCAGCAGTGCTGATTTGATTCCGGAAGCGCCAGGAAAAAAAATGACAGCAGAGACGTATCTAATGGTCATGACGATGCGGCCAGACCCCCTTAGAGTGTAGGAAGTTCATGGCTGAAACACTTATCTGAACGGATGGTAAAGGTTTACTTCTCTGCAGACCGTCTGCTTTCAAGTTCTACCTAAACTTTCTTTCTAACACACAACTACGTTCATATTTGAGATAATGGAAAACGCTTGAGGCTTTCGGTGTACTGTAGTGTCACTCAAAGAATGAACTTAACTTAACAGAAATAGAATGAAGTTTAACGATGAATTGTTTTCAAGGATCTCGAAACCGTCCCTTTCACTCAAAAGTTTTTGTTGTTTTTCGAATCAAGATACTGTGCTCCTGTTACCACATACATTATACAAACTATGTCTGAGTATGTCCATATTGACGTTGGATTATGAATGATTTCTGATCTACAAAAACACTAATATTCAACAGTTCAAATCGTCCGTGTGACTTAGCACATTTTATTGATTTGGTTGATCGTATTGTTTTGTCTGTTCATATGGCGAGTGTTATACCACAGGCTACCGAGTGAAAATTACGTCAGAGTGAGAGATTCAGCCATTGTAGAAGTTTAGCTTCGCTTGCTTGTCTCCGTTTTTCTGCCAATATGTTGAAGGTATACATGAACGGATTAATAGCAGAGTTTAATGGCAAAATGAATACAGCCAGTGCCACGTTGACCTCCCCCGGGATGGGGATATACCAGTCAATGCTAACATCCCACACAGTCCAATGGGAAACCAGCACATGAAATCTGTCGCCACCACAGTGATCAGCCGCTGGGCTATGGTCATGTCCCGTGATACTTTAGTCGTCTTGGCTTTAAAAGCGTTGTTCTGTATCGACCAGTAGATAAGTGCTTGCCCAAGACAGACAAATGAAAACAGAATGAAGTTGAGGACAATGAGTAGACTGAACGAATATTCTTTTCCTTCAAAGTCCTGCTTCGTCACTGGTAATGGAATACAGATGCCTGTTTGACTATAAAATTTCCAGTGTGACAGCATTGGAAGTGAAGGCACTAAGGCCAGAATCCATCCGATGGACCATGTCAACAGACAGACCACTGCTGCTGACTTTCTCCCAAATCGCAAGGTGCTGAATGGAAAATGAAGGGCAAGAAAACGATCTAATGTGATTAGCCAGATGACCAGTGCAGACACTTCACTGGACAAGAGACACAGAGACCCGGCCACTTTGCAGGCTATACTGTTTTTTCCATGTGTCATCAAACTGGAGATACCTGCCACGAAACTGTTCATCAGCAACTCCAACGATTGCGATGTATATACACATTAGAAAGTCAGCTAGTGTTAGGTTGAGCACAAACACACTGAATCCACTCGATGAAGTCATGCTCCTCGATATTAAACGTGTGCAGAAACAGAATGCATTACCGCTCATTGACAGACAAGCGGTCAACCAAAGAAACCCACGGTAGAACCAAGCTGGTATTAGATCTTCACACGATGAAATTTCGTCTCTGGGGGCATGACAAGAGGCCTCCTCAAACTGATCAGGCAGAATTCTTTTACAGCATAGTTTATAGTTGTCTGTTGAGACTAAACAAAGACGGGAAAGATCTTTGAACAAGTTCAGCGAAAAAAGTTGTCAATGGGCTGCCATCCATGTAAAGTTCAGTTAACTGTGGTGTAAACTGAAATCCACTGGAAGTGATAGAATCAATGTCAGTGAACGTTAAATTGAGCTTCTGTAGGAAAGCGAAAGGTGAAAAGACTCTAGAATCAAATGCTCTCAGTGCAGTGAATGACAGATCTATTAGCAACAGGTTATTGTGTTGAAGGACAGACGATAGATCAGTATGAAGGGAAGTGATGGGTTTTGAGAAAGTGACAATGCCTGTAAATTGTACAAACCGATTAAACCTGTCGTGTTTAGTTGTTTCAGTTTGTTCTTACTGAGGTCAAGAAACCTCAGATTTATCATTTCAGTGGTAGGGAAAATAGTCAAGGAACACTGAGCAAGAACAAGAAGAACAAGATATTGTAGCCGGCTGACATCTGAAAGCGTTATTCCGGAGTTGGTTCCATCCAAAGAGCGAATATATGGAAACTGTATCGTGGAGAATGGCTGGTGACAAAGGAAGGAGTGGCCTTGACATAAACAGCCAGCAGGACAACATGAGCCACACACATTATTTCATCATCATTCATTGGACAGTGGGGCCAGCCATCACAAAGGTGTTCAGTGTGTAGACAAGATCTGGATGCTCTGCACCTGAAGAATCCTGGACATAGCATGTCTGTACATCCATCTTCGTCCTTACGATCTATACAGTCGTATATTCCATTACATCGTGTGTAGACAGGCAGGCAGTCATTGAAGTCACCAGGACAACGGTAATGGCTGTCAGGACAGGACTCATTGGGATACAATGGGGATGACTTGAACATCCTGATGCCATCAAAATTTACCTGAGCAGGGGAAGGGAAAAACGGACGCTTTAATGAAAATGTTCTGTATGAACGGCAGTTGTGTTCTTCCGAATGATCATGGCAATGAGGTGTTTGATCACATACCTTAGTGTATGTAAGACATTGACCATTTCTGCAGGTGAACATGTTGACACAAACAGGATGTTTACAGAATGATTCATCCGTGCCATCCTGACAATTGTGTATGAAATCGCACACTAAAGTGTATGACAGCGTGGTAATATCATAATAGCATTTAAATGTGGGAACTAACTCTGTGTGCTCATCGACTGAGTGTGAGTCCTTCTTGTGTAATGTGCGATAATGAAAATAACAAAATGAGCGTTCTTGCTACAAACGTTTAATTGATGAGAGCCACAAGAAGAAATGTGTAAGTCACATGACCACCATGGCATAAAGTCATATGTGCACATTGCCAAGGCCACACAAACGGAGTGTTGTTCAGCGAAATTGGTTTTGTATCATACAATTGTTTATCTGTCCTATTTGTCTTGAATGAACAGACCATACCATTAAATGTCCTTATAATACCATAACTTAGTATGCAGGCAAAAGGCGTATAATACATGAAGTCGTTATAACTAGAACATAACACAATGGAACTCCACTGTGATAAATGCGAACATGAGCGGTGCCAAAAAAATGGTAAAGCACAACTCTGCCCTGAAAACCTTCATGCCTGTACATTGGAATTGATAACATGTCATTGGAGTGCCTACCAACCCCCAAATTACACAGCTTCTCGCCATGAATCCCTGACAGGTTAAAAAACGATGCCAAACCAATCAAGCACACACAAAGGCACACCAACCGTACCCCCCCAAAGAACCACAATGCTCATTCATTAAATTGTTGATATCTACACGATCACTTTTCAATCGAGGCAGATTGCGCACAAACGAGTAGCACCGTCCACACATGGCTATCATGCCCTGACAGTCAGGACTGCTGAAGGGACAGTGTCCTGCTTCATCCCGTCCATCCTCACATTCTGTTTTTAAGCTGCATTCCATGTGGTGTCGAAAACTGATATAATCATCTGCTGAACAATTCCACAAGCCACTGGGCAATCTTTGAGGTGCTTTCTCTCTCGAAAAAAAACGAGAAGAAAATTTTGAAGCATTCTGTCATTATGCAGGATTTTCTCCAGACCTCAATGCTAAGTTTTGTTGTATTGCAAAGATATACAAAATCTCGGTACGTTGAGGTAAATGGTTTCCATACTTTAGTTTTCATTTCTCTAAACGTTTTAGCTGACCAGTCAAACTGCTCGAAATGACGATATAAGGTAAAATGAAGAGTACGTGACGTAAAGTGTTCTAAATGTAACATAACTGTATGCTTTATTGGAATGAGTAAGTATCCGTAAATAAAATCAGGGCCATCATGACTCAGATTTCCATTCATTGTTATGTAGCCAGATGAAAGAGACCTCATCACAATCATCACTTGTTTTGATTCTTCTTGGTTTCTGTATTGTTCTGATTGTAACATATTCCCAGGCTGGTTTAATGAATATGAAAAACCACATAAAAACACGAAAATCTAAAAGGGAACTCAGGTAGACACAAACAGAACCTATCCTAGATTCACTCTTTGTTCAAGGGCTAAAGGAAAATTTTTTCCTCAAGCAAAACAGATAAAATCAGTTAAATAGATCCGCCTTTTTTTCAAACTTCTATAGCCACCGGAAAGAGTAATACACACCGGTGCCGGTGGAAAACAGTTACGCTCCATGTACATTTTCAGGGAATGTGGGAAAATGAAAGTCAACGTGATATGATGGCATGAATTCAGACGTTTCAGGAACTATGATTATATGAAATATTTTGTGATCTTGCAAACAGATTCTGGATTCCTTGTTCGATATGGATTTACATCAAAACGTCATTCCATCTTTACCTTAAGTTTTACATAAATCAGTTCAGTTGTATTTATATGTCAACCTCGTGGTCAGACAAAAAGTAACGGACCAGCCAATGGATGGTCAATGAAAACGTAAGCTCCACGGCAGACGCAATAAAGAAAAATATCTACAAATGTACCGAATCACCCGGACAACTGAACTATGAACATACAAAGCATCAACCAACATTCAAACAAGCACACAAAACTAGCCAGCCAAACATATCAGCCAATCTGTCTATTAATCAGCAAGAGTTTTTCATCTGTTGGTAGATTACTATTTGCCCACACATACATACTTGCGAACATAAAACAGCGACTTGAAAAACAAACGCAAACATTTTCCATTATCATGAGCTTTGCAGTTGAAAACTTGCTGTCGGCAAAATTACCATCTTTAAAACGTTGGTTTCATGAGAAAAGACTGTGCATAAGCCTGCCGTACTGCTCAAGGCAGAGTGATTAAGATGAGACTGTTGTGCTGCACGTGTTTTATACGATTAAAGTTTTGACAGCCGTTTCTGACTTACCACAACATGCTATGCCTTCCATCAAAACGGCAGAATAAAAAATTGCTTTCCGGTTATTTCGCTTCCCACCAGTTATGCGAGGACGACTGACTGCAAGTCAGTGTAAGAGAGCAAAAGGCCTGCTGACAGCAGGGAAACCTTTCCTAATGACGTTGCAGATGCCCTTTGCGTACACCTATCAACAGTCTGTCGTCTTTGGCATCAATTCCTGGTAAAGGAATGTACCATTGCTGTGGCCAGAAATACATGACCACGTGCAACAACTGGACAAGACCGATTTTCTGGATTCCACATACAGCATGTGCGGAATCTATGTGGGACTGCAGTAGCAACAGTTAGAGACGTTGTCAACACGAAAGGCGATAAACAACACGCAGTATGACGTGGCTGAAGGAAGCCTGCACTGCAGACATTTTCGTTTGAGAACCTGTCCTGACCGCTTAGCATTGCAGGCCAGACTGCAGTTTGCCCAGCCACACCTTCAACTGGATGTGCCTGGCAGTGGCAGAACTCCCCCCCCAGCTCCGCAGAACAGGTTCCTGATTCACGATTCAACTCGGCACCATACCAACAACGCCGGCGGCCCCATCAGGACCTGGAGACGACTCAATTTACAGGCATTGTCTATTTTTCAAAAACCCCACACCTCCTTCACAAGCCTAGCTGATGTGCGTATTTTGAAGGAAAAGTTTAAGTGCAGTCTTACTATGTAGTTTTAGTTGGCAATAGAAATCCCTAGTGATCATCAGATACAATTATTACATACTTTAGACCGTCATACCCATGCCTGTGTCTTCAGAACCATGAAAAGGGGGACAGAGGTTGTCAATAGACGGCCTGTAGAACGGGCATGGGTCTGTCCACGACATGAAAATCCGTTGACAGATGACGAGTAACAGACAAACACTTACAACGTGAAGGACACCCACATGGACATCCACTCACATACAAACAAAATGTACGACTTATGTTGTGACATTTATTCATGCAAAATAACGACTTTTTCAAATGAAAAATAAACTTAACAAACTTCAGCATTTGTAGCATGCGTGTTGCCCAAAACAATATTCATTCATTAGCAGTGTCAAGCAAACAGTGTACTTGAAAGTGAGAGTGTCCCTCTGACGTCTTGACAATCTCCCAGCATATGCTGGTAAAGAGCAGACACGGCGGTTCACTGTACTAAAGTCTTATATCACGATTAGTGGAAAGGCGTTAAATAAATGACCACACAAACGTACTAAAGTACATATTGCGCGAGGAACATCTCTAAACTGCTGGAAATGACGATATAATTGGAACTTAAGATCACACAAAAAAGTGATCCTTTCATAAGTTAAGATGACTGTATTTTTTCGAACGGACAGATATCCCCACACAGCCTCAAGCAGCGACATAACTCAGATTTTACTCTCATTGTATGTATCCAAAACGATGGATTTTACTCATCACAGCAATCATGCTCCTGGTTCTTTCCGGTCGTTGTATGATGCTGCTGTCAGTCACAGAGTACCAGAGCTTAGCGGACAGGAGCTGGAAATAGCATAAAAAACCCTTGAATCTGGGAAGGGCCACTGGGTGGACACAGACTGAACAAATATGAGATCCACCCTTTGATCAAAGGCCAAAGAGTACTTTTTACTGCAGCATGTGACATTTTATATTAGATCAATAGATCCGCTAGCTCCAAATCTCGTAAACCACCACGGGAAGTTTAGTGAATGCAGACTGAAAAAAATATTGCCCTGTGTATATTTTCGGGAATGAGGAGAAACAAAAGGTCAAACGTGGTGTGATAGCACGAAGTTTCCACACATTTCAAAAACTAATATAATGTGAAATTTGTTATGATTTTACAATACGTGCTCTGGATTCTCGTTGAGATGGTTCCCGCATCAACATGTAACTCGTCTTTCCCGTTAGTTTTGTTAAAATTGGTTAAGTGTTGTGTTTGTAGCCTTACATTCAGACAAATGAAAGGACTGTCCAACAGACATTCATGGAAGCATAAGCTTAATGACAGACGTAATAACAAAACGTTATAGAGGAGCCAGACTAACCGGTAAATGAACAACTAAACTATGAACTTACTAAGCATCAACCATGAGGCAAGCAACTACCAAACCTGTCAGCCAGCAAACAACCAACCTGTCTACTAATCTTGCTATGGGTTGAATACCATTTGTCTTCGCACACACACACATGCAAACATGAACATAATGACATGCTAAACAAAATGCGATTTCTTTTTTTTTCCCATATATATTCAAATATTTTCAAACTATGATGAACCTGTGGGTTGAAAAGTTTGCTGCCCTCAGTGATTCTGCACTCTCAACAGCTAAACCGCCTCCAGTGTGTACGAGACTATGATTAAACTCGTTCCTGCCACGCCACCATCCAGGAGTGGAATAACAACTTGACAGAGGCTGCTGTGACATCAGAGACTCTTGACCTATTCAGGTCAACAGCTAGCAGCCTCCTGCAGTAAATACGTCTTTTTTCCCCTGCGTCAACCTCCCAAAAGTGTCAGAATAATCAACCTGATGATTGTGGACACTCGACGGATGATGATGATGATGATGATGATGATGATGATGATGATGATGTTGTTTGTTGGCACATCGCTAGAATAACTACAGTCTAAGTGTAATTGATTTACATCATATAAATCGTTTCACCAATGGTAAACAGATCCACTCCACCCGTCACTCTTTTTGTCAAAGACCTGGCCAGCAGTTGAGTGTTTTATCCATTTTGATAGACAGATTTGCTATTCTGCAGTTTCCTTCTCAGAAACCTGCCTCAAAATGATTATGGCTTTGGCAAAGACCTCTCAAGATCTCATATACTAGATAATGTTTTCTAGTATTGTTCCTCAGTAAATCATTTGAGGCATTCTCTTCAGAAAGAAGCAGATGAACGGCCTTATACTTCCCAAATTGTGCTGTGTCTGACAATAATGCACATCATTTGTCTTTCTTAGCTTTTTAACCCTCATTTTCACTTTGTTTGGGTTTTTTTTAACCTTTTCCTTTGTATTATTAGCAGGCTTTAGGTAGCCTTTGTCCTGTTCTGTAGCACACAAGTGTACTGTTGAGGGTGTTTCTGTACCTTGTGGAAAGCAGCCTCATCAAAGGGGATCTCTCCTGTTTGTCTTTACCTGTATTCTCTGTGCCATGTCCTTGTATAAGTACCCTTTCAAACATATCATAAAAAGCGAGTATTCTCTCTCTCTCTCTCTCTCTCTCCTCTCGCTCCTCTCTCTCACACCCCACACACCACACCACCACACACACACACACACCCACACACGCCGGCGCACAGAGAGAGAGAGAGAGAGAGAGAGAGAGAGAGGCAGAGAGCGAGAGAGAGAGAGATAGAGAGAGAGAGAGAATTTTGAGCGGTGGTTAGTAAGGTAAACTCTAATGCGTTCAAAAAGTTTAGGGTAAAGTTGAATTTCTGTTTATAATTGAAGCACCAAACTAGCCAATCCCCCGCCACCCCCTTGTTACCCATATTTGATCACATACCACACTTAAAATAGTAAAGCTACGATCCAACCACTTGAATATTGAATACAGTTAATCTGCGTTGAGGTCATGTGGGATGCGTGACAATTAAACCAAACAGGTTGCAGACAGAAGTGTAAAGAAGTCCTGAGAACTGAACACTATGTGTTCTCTGTTTGTTTGTTGGATTGTTTTACATGCTGCCAAGTCATTTATTATTATAGAAAGTAATTATTTAAAACAAAATACAAAAGTCCTGTGGATCTTCAAAGACGAGTGTGTTTTCATTCTCAACTTTAAAACACATGGCATCATCAAGTGAAAGCTTTGAACAAAACCTTCGACAACATCTGTTGTTTAAAACGGGTTGGATTATTTCTACAAGTCAATGAATGCTACACACACTGGTTTTTTTTTCACCTATAACAGACACTTTGAATAATTCCTTGCATCACGAATTATATGTTTTATCGTGAGATTGCCCATGTCTGTTTCTTTGGCTGCGTTTTTATAATTGCTGCATAATATCTGCCCACCTTTCTAAGTAGTGATACAGTTCTATATTCAAGTAACCTTTTGTATTAGTCGGTAATGGAAAACTCCCTTCCAAGTACCAGAGAGAGAGGAGGGGGCGGGGAGAGACACAGAGAGAGAGAGAGAGAGAGAGAGAGAGAGGAGAGGAGAGAGAGAGAGAGAGAGAGATTTATCATGTATAGGCCGTCACAAATGTAAACAATTGACACTGGCCGCACTTTTGTTTGTGTGTGGTGTGTGGTGCGTGTGTGTGTGTGTGTGTGTGTGTGTGTGTATGTGTGTGGGTGTGTGTGTGGTGTGTGTGTGTGTGTGTGTGTGTGTGTGTTTATGTTTGTGTGTGTGTGTTTGAGTGTGTGTCTGTGAGTGTGTGTCTGT